>JABSTQ010004662.1:0-18132 GCA_013358835.2 Ixodes persulcatus
AAGTTGCCCTTGGACCGGCGGGGGACGGGGGGCGCGGGGTGGAAGGTTGCCCGGGCGTTTGTCCTTGCTAAGGCTCACCCCAGAGGGCGCGGAGTCCAGACACGTACGCGCCCGGAAGAGTGCCCTTGGACCAGTTCACGTTCTTGCTCGTTGTTTGGATAAACCAGGACTCTAGATGAAGGCGTTTCCTCCAATGTCTCTCGGTGGCTACGATCTGGGTCTCGTCGAGGGAGAAAGAGTGCCCCGTTTTTTGCTCGTGCTCTGCCAGGGCGCTGGCCTCAGTGTCCTTCTTTTTCACGTCGTATTTGTGTCGTCGAATACGATCCGGAAAGTTTTTTGTTTCCCCCACATAAGCGACCGGGCAATCAGCGCAAGGAACGCGGTACACGAGGCCTTGAGCCCTTTCCCTTCCTGGTCTGTCTTTGGGGAGAGGAAGCCGCCGACGGATGGTAGACACGGGCTTGTGGGAGACAGCAATGCCGTGTTTCCGAAGGACACGTCCGACGGTCTCACTCACATTCTTCACATAAGGGAGACAGATCCGATTAGACGGTCTCGAGGCCGGAGTTCCAGGGGGGCGGCGTAGGCGTTTGTATATGTCGTTAATGAACCGCTTTGGGTAACCGTTGTTAACTAGATCAGCTTTGACCTTCTTAACTTCTTCTCGTAGGGCCTCCTCCGTAGAACACACGGACAGCGGCCGTCGGAAAAGGGCGCTGACCACTGAGGCCTTGTGCGAGGTGGGGTGATACGACTCGAAGTCCAGGTACCTACCGGTGTGCGTAGGTTTACGGTATACCGTAAACGGAAGCCGCCGTCGGGGGAGAGGAAGCCGCCGTCGGCGGCTTCCTCTCCCCAAAGACAGACCAGGAAGGGAAAGGGCTCAAGGCCTCGTGTACCGCGTCCCTTGCGCTGATTGCCCGGTCGCTTATGTGGGGGAAACAAAAAACTTTCCGGATCGTATTCGACGACACAAATACGACGTGAAAAAGAAGGACACTGAGGCCAGCGCCCTGGCAGAGCACGAGCAAAAAACGGGGCACTCTTTCTCCCTCGACGAGACCCAGATCGTAGCCACCGAGAGACATTGGAGGAAACGCCTTCATCTAAAGTCCTGGTTTATCCAAACAACGAGCAAGAACGTGAACCGGTCCAAGGGAACTCTTCCGGGCGCGTACGTGTCTGGACTCCGCGCCCTCTGGGGTGAGCCTTAGCAAGGACAAACGCCCGGGCAACCTTCCACCCCGCGCCCCCCCTCCCCCGCCGGTCCAAGGGCACTCTCCCCAACCTCCCGCGTTCGTGTCTGGACTTCGCGCCCTCTGGGGTAAGCCCTAGCAAGGCCAACCACCTCGGCAACTTCCCCACCGCGCCCCTACCTACAGTCACCCGTGACCAAGGGACCGAGCGGGTCCCGAAACGTCGGGTTTATGTTTTTAATAAAGCTTTGGTTAGAGTCCGCAAAAACTATGTCAATTTCTCCCTAACCAGACAGACCTCTGTCGAAAATGTTTACGTTTAAGAATAAACCTTCAAAAATCTTGTCACCAGCTACCCAGCAAAATAAACCATGTTGTTCTCTATCATGGCCAAAGGGTAGTTTAAGGGCGAATCGTTTGCCGCTCTAAGAAAAACTGAGCCGCCCAAGGGTGGAGGAGCAGAGGGTGCCGACAGGCCTACCGGTAGAGTAGCAAGGAGAGACATCATGTCCTCAGCGCAGTTTGATTTTCCCGTAAACTTGAACAGTTGCTAATCAAAAGATGCCTGAACGCAGCCTAAAACTGACGAGAAGAAGAGTTTGCGTGTGCGCCAAAATTTGAACGTATGATAGCGAAGATGTTTTCGAGTGCATCCTGGTCCAAGTGGCGGGTTAAAAGCTAGGTAAAACCATAATTAACTGTGAGGTTATCGCAGAGCATCGGAGCATCCTCACAGACCTCATTGTCAAGCTGAAGCCACGAATGCAGTTTGGCTTCCTTCTACATCTGAGTACTTGCAGGTTTTCAAAAACCTCAATGCACTCTTTGAAGAACTCCTCGTTGACTGAGCCATTATGCATTGCAGAGGCAAAGGGCGTCTTGGAAAATTTATGCGAGTTATATAGGTTCTCAAAGAGACGGACGAATGTTTCAATGAATCTCGCTGTGTGAATAGCAGCAGCTGGCAATTGCTGGAACGTTAGAAAGGCATGCATTGCAGCAGCACAGTGGTTGCTAAACACTTGGACCGCTAGTTTCACCGACATTTTTGAGTAAAAAGGGAAATTAAGGTGCTTCTTTTTCAGCTTGGGCATAAAATGTATCTCAAGTGTTAGGTCCTTCTAATAAGCTTCCTTTATGTACAAGCTTTTCACCACGTGATCACAAACTTTGAAGTCATACTTAAATAACGATTTCTGAGGCACTTCAGCAGGTGCGGAGCGCCGAAAAGGAAAAAGAGAGGTTTGCCATTGACATCTATGTAAGGCTTTTCGGAAATTACAAGGCATGAAAAAAGAGAGACGTTCTGGCTCCCCTGATCACATACCACAGCTATTGACCCCAGGGCAACATCCAAGGAAGCTGTAGCACTGGAAAAGAAGATCCTGTAGGTCATTGGTAGTCGTGCCCTTATGAGCAAAAAAGTAGCCAAGTGGCTGCTTCCATGGCGTTCGGATTCCTTTTGCAATAAACACGAGAGCCTTGTTTGACAGGTTTGCACCTTGCGCACCATTATTATGCTCTTCAAGACCTTCGAACCTGTCAGATGAAGGGTTGTCTGAGACCTCTTTTTTTTTAATGTGCTTCTCATCAAAGACTATGCTGCTAGCCCGATCGGCTCGTCAAAAGGAAATTGCTCGCCTCTTTACCAGCTCGAAAAAGTCGGGGTAAAATCCAACTCTCAATGGAACACGCTGAAGCCACAGCTGCAGTGATCGGAGTGATGACAACCTAAGCAGTCGTCTACAGTACTTATGGTCGTTTGGGCCATGAAAAAGAGGCCCAAAGCCAAAGCCTTGTTCTGGCTGCACCATCCTCGACCGAACCCGCTTACATCCCTCATCCTAAGCTGGGCCTCAACGAGTGCAGCGATGGCTTGAGACACATGGACGCGGATACTCTCAACTGCTTCAGCAACAGTCCTCATCTGACGCTGCCGTTGCAGCCTTCTTTGCAGCCTCTTGTTTCGTTGTTGGATCTGTCGTGCCTTGGCTCTCAGTGTGTCCATTTTTCTCTTGTCAATGCGGCGGCCCTTGTTTGATGCTGCAAGGTGACAAATGACCCAGATCAGTAAACTCTAAGAATGTTCATAAATATGTAAATGGTAGCCAATAAGAACTTTCATTCCTTGCCAAGTTGTACGAGTTTTATTTTTTAAACCAAGAACAGGACAAAGTTTGATAACATACTAGCATATTAATTAGAGCGTCGACGATTATGACCCCATACTCCTGAGGGACAAAGCGGTTCAGGTAAATTCGATTATCCTGGGCGCTTTCGTAATAGGCGCAAACAACGCTGCAAAGTCAGAGCGAATTCAAAGGTAAAAATTTCTAGTAAAAACACGCTACGGCTCCAGGCAGTGCAGTAGTGGGCGGAGTGTAGCTTTGTTATTTGTCATTGTGCACATCCAGCCAATCCTGATAGATTCATGAAAACTAACAACAGATAGAATACTTTAAAAGGGGGCATGACATAACATAACACAACACAGCAGGCATCTCACTGACAATAACAGAATCTCACCTTCGAGTGTCGATAGGAAACCGATGCAGCGAGACGCCAGCCTCGCGGTCGTCTCTTCGGCATTCTTCTACGGAGCAACGTCTCGTTGCATAACGTGTGGAACTCATTGTCACAAAGGACGTTGAGCCCGTCTCGGACGTAGCAGCGTCCAACCGCACGAAACCTCTGATCCTATATCACTCTGACGTTACGCTTCCGCGCACGTAACTGGGGTAATCATGCTGGGCGAACAAAACTTTTCAAACTGTGTAAAGTACCGGTAGAACAATTTAAAAATCACGTGAAGTCCTGACAAACAGCAAGCAGACGGACGTCAAAAGCCGGCCCCTTCGCGCAGCACGAGGTCTCTGCAAATTATCGCTATTACAAGCCAGCCTAGGGCTTTTGGAGTTCAGAGGGCGCTGAAAACAAGTTAGTATATTAGTAGTAAGAAAGCTATTTATGCTTCTTTCGAGCACAATAAACCTTATTTCAGATAACTAACAATAGTATAAAAAATTTAAAAAGTGCAGGTATAGCCAGTTGAGTGTCGGGTCCGATCAAAGCCATCAGGGACTTGTGGGACCAGACCCTTCACTGGAAAATACAAAAAAGGAAGTTCGCACGGAATAACATCACGTGCAGAAAAAAAAAAGAACAAGCAAATAACATACAGACGATTGACTTGACAGGATGTAGTCGGAATGTTTGTGTCAGTGATTTGGGTGAAGCAGTGAAGATGAAACTATATCAAACGTTGTCTTGTCTTGATCACTGTGTCAATTACTGTCATTAATGTCATAAAAGTAAAAAAAAAACACTCATGCATGAGTTATTTTAAAACACTGTATGAATATATTCGGTGACACAGTTCTTGAATTCATGAGTCTTTCTCTGAAATATTTCATATGTTCAGTAAAAAAACACACAAAAAACACTTATTAGTAGAAAGAAAATCAGTCAATCAACGGGTCGAAGACAACGAAACTTCACGCAATAAATGCAGTCGTCATTTGGAATGTCCAGCGATTACAACAAAAAGCACGTACAGCACCATATTACAATAGAAAAGGAAAATAGCGACATAGGAAAAAGTCACTATCTAGCCAGATCGGAGAACATGTTTCTCAGAGAGATCTTCAACATTTTGTTTGAGGTAATGGCAAGCAGAGCAGCTGGAACGTCGTTAAAAACTTTTGGCACATAAAAAGAACGCATGCTTTCGCCATAGTGAGTTCTCACTCGAGGAGATTGAAAACGCAGAACAGATCTAAGTTCGCGAGATGGACTGGCCGAGACCTTAAACTCACTCTCCCAGAAGTGTCGCCAAATTACCGTTTGAAGAAAAAGTGAATGAAAACGCGGTAACTTAAGCGAAGCAATCAAGCTCGCACTAGATGAAATGTGTGTGTTGTATGCTACACTCTTCAGAATTCCCTTTAACGTACGATCAATTCTTGAGTGCCAAAAGAGTGGACAGTTAAAAAATACGCTTATGCCATACCTTAGTGTACTATAGGCTAACGCGTGCATAATGTTCTTTCTAATTGACAAAGGTAGAAATGATTTTATATTGTAAAGTAGACAAAAGACAGTTCTCAATCGTTGGCATATATATGACATGTGAGAGTTCCATGAGATGAACAATTGGAGTTGTGGAGAAATAGCTGAGATGTCAAGCTTACATGTTTTAAAGGGCTATGAAAGCAGACCAGCTTCGTTTTTGAAGCATTTACTCGAAGCTTGTTGGCGAAAAACCAGTTCATTATTTTAACAACATCGATCTGAAGCATTTCAATTGCGCGCTCGTACACTAGATGTCGAGAAAATATAAGGGTGTCATCGGCATATTGAAAAATTTGGGAAGTTGTGATTGAAGTTGAAATATCATTTACGTAGATGTTAAAAAATAATGGAGACATAATAGAGCCATGTGGAACTCCGGAAGTTAAGAACGCGAGGGAGCTGCGTACGTTACCTACTGAAACAACTTGGGTACGATTTATTAGAAAACTTTTTAACAATGCATGAAATGGGCCACGAAAGCCCACTCTGCAGAGCTTGTCTAAGAGGATGTTATGGTTTACGGAATCGAACGCCTTAGCAACGTCGATAAAGAGTGCGCACACAAACATGTTATTGTCAAAGGAAGAGCGTAGAATGTCCGAAAATTCTTCAAGAAGATTAATGGTACCACGACCAGTGACGAAACCGTATTGATGTGTCGAAATTACACTGTATTTCTCAAGGAACCCAGACGTAGCAACAAATATATGTTTTTTCCAAGATTTGTGAAATGTAGGACAATATTGAGATAGGCCTGTAGGATGAAACATGGTTTGGTACTCCACCCTTAAAGAGTGGAATAACCATGGCCTGCTTTAAGTCGTTTGGAACTTCTCCAGTTTCGAGAATGTTATTTATCATTACAAGGAGAGCATTCTTCAAAGAGCCATAATTTCGGCATAAGTCACGCACTGTTATTCCATCGACACCGGCCGACCTAAAGCGCTTGAAGAAAAATAGATAGGACCGCAGCTCTGGCTCTGAGAGAGGTGGAAGAAAAGCGGAATCAGAGATAGATAAAGTGCCGTCTGCCGGATCCTCATCACTGTTTATTGAGAGTGCGACTGAATTCGTGGAGAACACATTAAAGGCATTGACAGTATAGGTCAAGTCCGCCCCGAAATGTTTTTTCAATGTCTCAGTCGAGTCCTTTTTTTTTATGTCCACGAAGCTCATTGACAATTACCAAGTTTTTCTGGAATCAGCACGTGCGTTTGCAATCCTTTTGGCATAATATTTTCGTTTTGCTGATCGAATAAGGGCATTCACCCTGCTTCTTTGTATTTTACATTCTACTTTGAGATTGGCAATGTTGGGAGAGTGCCGAAACTTTTTCCACAATTGTTCTTTCTGCGTTATACTGCTAAGAATATCTGAAGTAAGCAAAGGCAGTGAGGGTTTACGTTTTTTAACATATATAACGGTCATCGATAACTCCCGGAAATTTCTAATGATGTCTACAAACATTGAGTACAAGTTCGTGCTGTCAACCGAGGATAGGAATCCATTCCAATCATATTCTTTAATTAGTCGATCAAAAGTGTTGAAGTCAACCCGCTCTAAACGACACGCACTCTCGAAATAATAATAATAATAATACTACTACTACTACTACTACTACTACTACTACTACTACTACTACTACTACTACTACTACTAATAATAATAATAATAATAATAATAATAATAATAATAATAATAATAATAATAATAATAATAATAATAATCAATCAATCAATCAATCAATATTTATTTGGTGCCCAGGAACGACCTGACGGTCTTGGTGCTGGCGCACCCCAACTACAAAATAAAACACAAAATATTACACAAGATACGTAACACAAGAAGCGAAACATTTAAATACACAGAGGAAAGGGAAGACTTCAATGCATAGCACAAATTGGCAACGCACAGGAGCTCACGCAACGCGCAGTCGTACATCGCCCAAAGTGGATGGCAGGCATCGATTGAGAAATTAAGAGGAAAAGACTAAGGTTGAACACATTCAAATAGGAATGACTACGAAGATGAACAGTGAATTCCGATCGTAGACACTGCGACAATAAAGCAACAAAAAAAAAAAATTGGGAACAAACGTTGATCAAAAACTGGATTGACGACGCCACGATGCGGAAGCTTAGAACAAGCACGAGAATATAAAGTCTATGATTTGTGAGGTCAGCTCACATCGAACTAGAACAATGTTCGAAGCGAGAGGTGAAACACCTGAAAGCAGGAGTCAAAAATATCTAATTTCTCCGTGTGCACGTTGTACAGTTCTGACGACCTAACGAGGGGGCATTGCTTGTTAAGGTTATTGGTCGTATAGAAAGGTGATCTGAGTCTTGCATTCACACGTGGAATTCTCAAATTCAAAGCAGACAAAAGCGTCGAGGAGTCAATCAGTCCGTGTTAGACCTTGTACAGAAACAAAATGTCAGCCTTTTCGCGGCGCTGGCAAAGGCTCAGTATATTTACTCGCCTCAACTCAGCTTCATAGCCCGAAAGATGCTCGTTCACAGCAAGATAACGGTACTTAAAAATGGAGATAAAGTTTTGTTGTACACGCTCTATTCTTGATGAATTCGTAGAACAAATTCCGTTCCACACAAAGGACCCATATTCCAGCTGCGAACGGCACAACGCGCAGTAGAGCGTAAGAAAGGCAGAAGGGTTGGAGAATTCTCTGGTCAGGCGGCATGAAACTCCCAACATGCGCAATGACGTGCAGACTACCTTTGTCACGTGATGATCGAAACGCAGGCTAGAATCGAATATGACGCCGAGATCTCTGATTTGGGAGACGCGAGACAGTAAATCTCCATGAATACGATAGGGGTAGCATACAAGGTGTGATTTTCGTGAAAGGGTCATAACTTTAGTTTTAGTACGATTTAAGGAAAGCTTGTTACGTTTACACCAATCGTTGAACAAGTTCGCGTCGTTCTGGAGTTTAATGCAGTCGTCAACAGTTCGTATTTCAAAACCGGAGACGACGGACGAAAAAGGGGACGACGGACGAAAAAGGTGTGTTGTCCCCTTTTTCGTCCGTCGTCTCCGGTTTTCAAAAATGTGTAACATCAACCAGCTCGCCTGCCTACTTACTCTATCTTCAGTTCGTATTTCCCGGTATATTTTGGTGTCGTCTGCGTACTGCAAACAAAAAGAATCAGACACGACATGTTGGACGTCATTGACGAATATGGAAAATAGAAGGGGGCCTAGAATGGACCCTTGAGGAACGCCTGAGATTATCTTGAAGGTTCCGGAAGTAAAGTTATTGACGCGGACATAGCCTTCTGTGTTTAACAAGTAGTTCTTGAACCATGCGAGAACCTTCCGCAAACACCGTAATAATAATAATAATAATAATAATAATAATAATAATAATAATAATAATAATAATAATAATAATAATAATAATAATAATAATAATAATAATAATAATAATAATAATAATATAATAATAATAATAATAATAATAATAATAATTTTATTCAACGGAAGTAAATACGCAAGATACAGAGACGGGTCTGTCCAAGCCAATGGAGGCTTGACGGACAGGACCCGGCAGTCGAACGACGGGGTTGATAGCATCAACACAGATAACCAATACACTTCAGCAGGAAAAAAAAAGTACAACAGAAGCAGAAAATAGAACAAGTACGGTATTAACACAATCAGACTGATAAATTGTTCAATAACTTCTTAAATTTTCTCTTGTTAATAACTTCACCAAAGAAACAATCGGGAAGTTTATTAAATATGAAAGGGACATAGTAAGAACCTTCACGTTTAACGTACCTTGTAAAACACCGGGGGACCTGAAATCGATTCGTTCTACGCAAATCTCTTGGGGATACATGGGGTTGTAAGAAATCGCTAACCCAGAAGTGTCGTAAAACGACACATTGCAGAAAAAAAGAGTGGAAGCTTAATAATAATAATAATAATAATAATAATAATAATAATAATATATTTATTTGTGTAGATATTTCTTCAAATCGAGGCACGGGTCTGTCAAAGCCAGTAAAGGCTTGTGGGACAGCACCCTACAGGTTATAGTCACAATATCCCCACACACAAACAGAATCAAGCAAACCATTCAGTATCTACTCTCGAATGAAATAAAATATGATGAAAAAAAAACATACAAATAGGTTCAATAACTACACTGTGATACAATAAATGAATATGTAAAAATAAAAAAGTACACGCGCGCACACACTCACGCATAATTGCGTTGTTCAATTGAAATCTTGGAGCACTTGTTTTAGTCCTTTTAAAGAGTTCACACCATATATGGTTTCTGGCAATGCATTGAAGGTTGAAGGCACATAAAAATTGCAAACACGTTTTCCATAGTTCGTGGTGATAAAGGGCACTTTATAGCGTTCGGTCCGACGAAGTGATCTAGACACTATATGAGGCTCTTTATAGTCATCGTTCCAAAAATATTTCAATACAACAGTCTGAATGAATAAAGCTTGGAATAGTGGCAAACCTAAAGTTGTTATTTTTTCTTCTTCAGTTTGCGACGATGAACAGTAGACAATACTCTTAAACATTCCTTTCAAAATTGAATCAATTTTTTGGCACCATATCACAGACTCATGCCAAAAAATTGTTATGCCATACCTTAAAACACTGTACGCTAACGCTTGAGCTATCATCTTTCTGGTTGATGTAGGAATTAATGATCTTGTGTTATAGAGTAAGCAGGACACCTTTCTCAGTTTTTTACAGATATAAGACATGTGAAAATTCCATGACAAAGCACTATCAAACTCAATTCCTAAATACTTAACCTGATCTGCATAAGACACTGGGCAGCAGTTGCTGTCTGCACAGTCAGACGAATGCATGTAAAGTGGATGATCACATGTTATAATTCTTAGGGGATTATGAAAGCAAATAAGTTTAGTTTTTGATATATTTACCTCAAGACAATTTCTTTTAAACCAGTCAAGTAAGCAGCACGTGTCTTTTTGAAGTAGCGTCATTGCTGGATCATAATCAAGATGGAGCGAGAGCAACACCGTGTCGTCAGCGTATTGAAATAGTCTACATGTGGAGACAGCGTTGGACATATCGTTGACAAACACGTTAAAAAGAAGAGGTGACAAAATAGATCCCTGGGGGACTCCAGCTTTTAAATTTACTTTGGAACTTCGTCTATTGTTTATAGAAACTACTTGTGTACGGCCGCTCAAAAAGTTCTGAAGTAGAGAAAAGAATAGGCCGCGGAATCCAATTTTATGCAATTTTTTAAGTAGAATGCTATGGCTGACCGTGTCGAATGCCTTCGCCACATCAATAAAAAGTGCACACGCGACTTGATGCCTTTCAAAAGCAAGATGCAGTTCATCAGAAAAATCTTCCAGAAGTGGTTGGGTACCCCGGCCACTAACGAACCCATATTGTCTAGACGATAGAATATCAAAGCTATCTAGGCACGACGTCATAGTATTGAGGATATGCTTTTCCAAAATTTGCACTATACAAGGTAAGATTGAAATTGGGCGGTAATTGTTAAGTTTTTTACGCTCTCCACCTTTGAATAAAGGCTTTACTAAAGCACTTTTTAAATCATCCGGGATTTTTCCACGGGAAATGAAACCATTTAACATATATAGGAGCACGTGTTTTATATAATCATAATTTCTCCGCAGGTCTTCTGCACTGATGCCATCTATACCAGGAGCCTTGTTTGATTTGAAACTGAAAAGCGTAGTTCTTACATCGAGCTCCGTCATCTCGGGAAGGAAAGCCGAGGAAAGATTTGAGTCTAAAGTCCCTGCTGAAAACAGAGCATCATCACGGGCTACTCCGGAGAATTTGGCAAAGAACTTATTAAAATCCTCAACCAGTTGCGTTGTATCGTGACCGAATGTTTTCTCGAGTGTGTGATCAATTGATCTATTAATCCCCTTGCCTCGTAGTTGATTCACCAAACACCAAGTATGTGCTATATTTGACCTTGCTTTAAAAAATTGATCTCGAAAGTATTTTCTTTTTGCCGAACGTATCAGCGCGTTTAAACGATTTCGTGTACTGCGAAATTCTGTCTTCAACTGAGCATTATTTGGAGAACGTCGGCATCGTGCCCAAAGGGCATCTTTAGACCTAATTTCTAGCAGAATGTCACCTGTTAGCCAGTCGTGTTCGTTCCGACGTCTCCTCACAGTAATTACCTTTTTTGCTTGTATCCTGAATGCACAAAATTGATCTTTAAACCTTCTGTAAACGTCGTCAAAGTCGTCAGTAGATAACAAAATGTTCCAATCGTTTGCCCTAACGAAGTTATCAAACTTCGTTCGATCAATTATTTCTATTATTTTTGTTGTCGCTTTTGGTGATTTAACATTCACTTGTGGCATAAGTTGACATGCCACGAAGTAATGGTCAGAAAGTTTTTGCTCTATTACTGCTGATTTTGCAACTATATCCGGTACGCGTACATTAATATGATCAAGGCATGACGCCACAAGATGATCTTCTAAAATCTCTTCTCGGGTAGGAGCAAGAATTAAACCTTCAATACCAAAGAGTGCCAATAGGTTAAGATAATCACAAACAATAGACTTGGAGGGTTTAAGCGTGTCAATGTTAAAGTCGCCTATTAGACAAATATCATTGATAGACTGAAAACTATGAAGCGTATCTCGGAGTTCGTTCAAAAATGTCGAAGGATTACCTGACGGAGGCCTGTAAAAAGCTAGCAACATCAACGACCACTTAGAATTCGATACATTCAGTGATAGTGACTCGCAACTAAGAAAATCTACATCAAGTCTTTCAACACACCGGACATCTTTAACAAATATAGCAATTCCTCCTCCTCGTCCAATTGTACGTGTTAAAAAGAATGCCTTACAACCCGGTATCAGGAACTCATTGCAGAAGTCCTCTTTAACATTGATTTCTGTTAGTACAAAAACATCGAACAATTCTATTGTATCATTCACAGTTGCTATAAACTGATCCCAATATTTGCGTATACTCCTAATGTTCACATGTAAGAGACCAAGAGCGCTATCACTCACTGGGTACAAGAAACCTTGAAGGGACAAAAAATCCGAGCACCGACAAAACTGTACTTCCATTATTCTAAGTGGTTTTCATTCCATGTTCACAGAGCCGTTTAGCAAAGAGAAAGACTAAACAATCTTTTCCAGGTCGTCCAGTCGATGGATGCGGACAACTGGAGAGGATTCTGTCTTCTTTGTGAATAGCTTACCGTTCTTGACCCATGTGAACTTGTATAGCCTTGCCTTTGCTTTCTCACGCACCCTCCAAAACAGCTCCTTGTTCTTTCGGGTCAGGTTTTCGTTGACGAACAGTTTTGGCAGTGACCCGTTGGCTGCAAGAGTCCGCAGCTTTCCTCTTGCGGTGAGCCATTGATCCCTGACTGTCATCGAAGAAAATCTAATCAGTATAGGCGGAGGGATGTCACGTCGAGATGGTATACGGTGCGCTGTTAGAATGTCTCTTGGGTGGAAGTCAGGAAGGCCAAGTTGACTGGCTAACTCGCCTACAACAACAGTCAGATTTTCGTTTGGGGAATGAGGCAGCCCGTGAATCTCTATATTGGAGAGACGACTGAACTGTTCGCTGTCATTGAGCTCCTCTTGGAGATGTTGAATGGTTTCAGACTGCTCCGCTATCACTGTTCTTAAAGATGTTGATTCATTGCGGAGCTCTGTTATTGAGGCGGAGTTGGTGGTGACTGTCGCTAATAGGGAGTCATACCTGTCTGACAAAAAGTCAATGAACTTCTGAACCTCCGTTACGGTAGATTTGAGGTTCTCCACTACCGGCTTTAAGGTCAAGAGTTGGTCGATCTTGGATGGTAACTCAAGGAGGGACTCAACGTTTGTCTTGAGCAAGGTAAGACATTCCAGCTTGGATTCAAGTGATCGAAAGTGGTCACCACTCAACGGAGATTCACACTGTGACTCATTTTGGGACTCAGCCACACTACTCTGTTGACGGCAAAGACGGCAGCGCCAGATCTCCCTTTTACCAGCACCCATGGTTTTGAAGGTGCTTTCCGCAACACCGGAGCACATCTTCCCCAGGTGAAGCGACCTTTTGCAGTCGGCGCAGGACATATGGCGACCATCGCTGACAATCTTCTCGTGGCATTTCGCACACTTTGATGGAGATTGAGAAGACATGGGAGGATAGCGATAGAAAACAGGAATAAATACCGTGCTTCTTGACACGCAGGTCGTCTTGTGGTGTTGAGTCCACTCGAGAAGTACTTCGTACCCAGAAAGGTGACGTGGAGCTGGCGATGGATGCCAGGGAGGTTAGGTACGGTTATGCTGCAAAATCTTGCCCGGAGCAGGCGGTCGATGAATGACGATGGTGACTTGGTCGTGATGACGCCAGGACTTGACTTCTGTAGCGGATTGCTCGCAGGCTGTTGATGAGCTTGAAATATAACGAATAACTAATGCAAATTTGAAGAGCAATCGAAAAGAACGACTGCTCTCGGGGACTTCTTCTTCTTCTCATAATAATAATTATATAATAATAATAATAATAATAATAATAATAATAATAATAATAATGATAATAATAATAATAATAATAATAATAATAATAATACTTTTCATTTCATTTATTTGGATAGCTTCATAACACTATAAGGTGACGGGTCGGTCAAAGCCAGTAGAGGCTTGAAGGACAGAACCCAGCAAATGGAATGTCACAGATAGCAGAAGAAGTCCGTAGAGCACACATTCAAAACATGTATCTTACTATACGAGAAACAGAAAATAATCATCTCACCATATCCCAGCAAACATATTAGATACAAAATATCACACAATTATTGAAATTGTACAGTGAATTAGGGCGTAAAACTGTTCAATAGATTTTTCAATTTTCTCCTATTTGCAGCTTCAAAGAAGTGGTCGGGGAGTCTGTTAAAAATGTATGGCACATAATAAGAGCGCTCTCGCTTATCATATCTTGTGAAACACCTGGGGATTATGAAGCGATCAGAGGCACGTAAATCTCTGCGGGGCGCAAAGGGATGTTTAAATTCGCTACACCAGAAATGAGAAAGCACAACACATTGCAAAAAAAGTGAATGGAAGTTAGGCAGTTGTAGAGCCTCAAAGATGTCAGCTTCGGGTGCAAGACAAGATCATAATGATAACCAACACTTCTTAACAAATTCGGTCAAGGATGCGGTCAATTTTAGTTTGCCATATTTCTGCACAGTTACCAAATAATGTGATGCCATACCTTAGTATACTATAGGCAAGAGCAGTAGCAAATGATTTTCTTACTGTAAATGGCATAAACACCCTATTATTGTAAAGTAAACGGCACACGCTGCGAAGCTTGCCAGAAACATGGGTTAAATGCGTCGACCACGACAAATCAGAATCAAAGAATATGCCTAAGTACTTAACAGTGTCAACATATTTCAGGGAACTACATGTACAATCAAGGCAGCTGGATCTGTGTAACACAAATGATGAGTCCAATTCTACACTCTTCAGCGGATTTCTGAAGCAAACAAGTCAAGTTTTGGATGTATTAATAGTAATATAATTGTCATAAAACCAGTCCATTAGTCGTGCAGAATCATGTTGCAATAACTGCACGGCTTGGCGGTAATTAATGTGACTAGAGACAAGTAATAATAATAATAATAATAATAATAATAATAATAATAATAATAATAATAATAATAATAATAATTATTATTATTCCGCTTTCATGTTTTTTTCGATATTTTTGGGCCCGTCAAAGCCTAAGTAGGCTTGTGGGACATGGCCCGGAAGAGGTAGTAAGTGATTAGTTAGCAAACTAACACCGATAAACAGTCATAGTTGTCCGGGGTGGGGGAGGGGGGTAGGGGAGGCGGCGGGCAGTCAGTCACTTTGTACATGGCACGGATAGAGATAGTAAATTACAGTGGACCGGTAGAAACATTATAGACACATGTACAGGTACATATAGAGATACACAAAAAGTGTACATATAGATATATACATGCCACAGACAGAGATAGTCAATCACAGTGGACCGGTAGAAACACTATAGAGAAATATACATACAAAATAAAAACAATTCCGACAAGGTTGTCAAAAAAAAAGAAAAAGGTAAGGAAACATTAACGAGTACTTAAGGTAGAGTCCAATCAATTAGAAATTTTTTTAGTTGCTTTTTTGAGGTAAGCGTAAAAATGTCATCAGGAAGCGAGTTAAATATTTTCGGGACATAAATATCACGAGTAGCTTGTCCGTAGCGAGTATAAGAACGAGGTACAACATAGCGAGGACAATCTCTTAGAACTCAGGAGGACATGAATGTTCTTTTTGAAATCATCCATCCAAAAGTGGCGCAAAATTACTGAATTCACGAACAACTTTTGGAAGGAAGGCAAACCAAGATACTCAAAGATATTTTCGGATTCTGTCAAATCACAGTTATACGCCACGCTCTTCAGTAAGTTCCGCAGAATATTATCGATGCGTACTTGCCATCTTATGGGGCAATTTGAAAGAATAGTAATTCCATATCTTAAAACGCCGTATGCAAGACTGCTGGCAATAGCTCTGCGCACACAGATCGGAGCAAGATGTCTAATGGTGTACAAAAGCCAGGCAGTACTTCTGAGTTTGCTACAAATATAGGGCAGGTGGGTATTCCAAGCAAGGTCGCTGTCAAAATAAACTCCCAGGTATTTAACTGAATTGACATAAGAAACCGCCGTACAGGAACAAGAAGTACAATCAGAGGTACGAATGAACAGAGGAATGCTTGTCACAGTTTGTTTTAAAGGATTTCTAAAGCATACTAAACTAGTTTTTGAGGCGTTAACTTTGATACGGTTGTCACGAAACCAGTTCATAGCAGTGAAAACAGCTTGTTGTAGTATTTGTACGGCTGATGTGTAGTTGGTGTGACACGCGACTAAAACTGTATCATCCGCATATTGAAATATATGACAATTTAAGATGTTTTTTTCAAGATCATTCACATAAATATTAAACAATAAGGGGGAAATTATGGATCCTTGTGGAACGCCACACGTCAGAGACACCTGTGCGCTCAACTTTAGACCTCCCAGAGCAACAACCTGGGAACGATTAGAGAGATAATTTGTAAGAAGTGTGTGAAAGTTGCCACGAAATCTCAGCTTGTGCAATTTCTGAAGCACTATACTGTGGTCGACCGAGTCAAAAGCTTTATAAATATCTAAAAATAGGGCGCAACTGTATAGATTATTGTCAAAAGCAGAATGGAGGAGGTCGGAAAATTCTTCTAACAGTGAAACAGTTCCAAGACCCTGTACAAAACCGAATTATCTCGGCGAAATTAATGAGAACTCTTTGAGGAATCCTGACATAGTTATTAGCAAGTGCTTTTCCAGAAGCTGACCTATGACAGGCAATATGGAGATTGGTCGATAGTTTTCATATTTGTCTTTTTGACCCTTTTTGAAAAAAAGGCTTAACAAGTGCTGTTTTTAAAGGGACAATGATGACGATTTTATTTAATTTTTTTAAATGGTGTTTTTAGGCTTCTTGGGAACCTGGCACGCTGCCCAATTTTTTGTAGACATTTGTGACGCGTATTTCTGTGCCTACAAAAGAACTGAAGAAACCGAAACTGAACTATCTCCATTCTCATGTCTGGGCCTCCGAAAACGGAGGTGACGTAGGGAGTGACGTCAAGTGTGAATAGTCGGTATTGGTAGCTTTTAGGAGATCGAAACTGGTTACCGCGGTGGGTTATAGCACTGCGGTGGCGCGATCGTTTCGTCGGATCTGTCAACATGGACGACGACGACGATGCCGCTCTCGCGAGCGAGTTCGGTTCGGGCTTCCGTTCAGTGACCTAACGCCAATGGAACGGGGGTACGTGTGTGGCGTTCTTCGCTATCATCCGAGGCCAACGGTGACCGCCCAGCCGGCAACGCGGGGGCCCGCTGGCTCCGAGCAGCAAAGCTGTGAGCAACATTCGCACGGGCGAGACGAGAGCGGCGCGTTGCCGAAGGACAGGCCCTGTCCCTGTCCGACGGGGACGCGGGGGAAATACCGAGGGGAATGCGACAGCGACCCTGGAACCGGTTCCTCCGCGGGGGACGCTCCCCAAGGAGAAAATAAACAGCACCATTTTTGCTTTCACCAGAGTCGGACGTCCACTCATTTCGTCGTCAAAGAACAAGAACGACTGCTGGTCTTCAGTCGACCGTTTGAACAGCCATCTACGGCGCACAAATTTGGCATGACTACCACTTTGCAGAATCCTTCGAGTACCGTGCTCCCAAAGGAAATACGAGATCGACGTCTCTAGCGTGCTCCGCGCTGCATTCTTTTTTATTTATTTCGTTTGCCCATAGTTGCTCCTTGCCCGTTTCGCGTCCACCTTAGCAAAGAAAAAAATAAGTATGCTGTTTTATTTACGGCTTAGTAATCATCTCCGGTTCGATTTATACTTTTCATGGTTATGCAAGCTGAAATTAGAACAGTATTCCTAAAAACTGCGAACCAAAACGTGACCGAGGGCACGTCACTCGTTCCGACCAATCGCTGACGCGTCTTTTGTGACGTCGCGCTTCTTGGCCCCGCATCGGTCACGTGAGCTCCGCTTCTCCTGGATTCTCCCCCAACTCTCGGGGCGTCGCCCCAGTCGATCCCGGTACGATTATTACCGCGACTGTTTAATTGATTTGAGCGGCACACAAGCGCCGGTTTCGGCTGAAATTTGGGCAACGTGGCCTGAGACGTGCCTGGAACCCAGTTCAATCGCCAAAAAAATATCCGAAATTGCCTTCATTGTCCCTTTAAGGTTCTAGGAATTACACCGGTCGTTATGAAACCGTTTAGCATGA
>JABSTQ010004663.1:0-84284 GCA_013358835.2 Ixodes persulcatus
AAAATTCTAAATACTATTACACGTTTCAACACGATTGTGTTTTCATTTGAGTGCCACCCCATATAAGCAATTTGGCTGAGCGAAAAGCCAAGCAAGCAACGGTAAACAGGCTTAAGTTGAGCTAGTTCGTTCATACTTCAGGCAGAGGGAGAGAGAGATATACTTTATTTTCAAGCAACTACTTCAGGTAAGGAATAAACATACACATAAAGAAAAGACCATACGCACCGTGTTACTAACAACTGATTTTCTTTTTTCTCCTCTTCTACTACGAACCCAACTTGAGGAAAATATCCTCTTTTATTCTTTTTTGCTTCCTACTTCACCGAAAATTTAACCCTCGAAGGAAAATTCTTCTTTTTCGTGCAGCACGAGAAGTTGCACTAACGCAGTCAAACAAAGTCAAAAAGTAAAAATTTGTCGTTAGTTGTTTGTACAGCAGGAGGTTAGTCTCCCTGAACATGGCGACATTGTTACCCACTGTAGATACGCAATTTAGCCAGTGCAGTACGACTGCTAGTTCGGGGTCTTTAACGTGCATCACGAGTAGTGATACACGACCGCACGCCGGTACGATGCTCATCCAGATTGAAACGGGCAGGGGCGGGGATGAACCACGGTGGATTGAACCCAGGATCCCTGGGTTCTGCAGCGCGAGCTTTCGCTCCACGTGCTGCTCTCCGAGCTTGTTGTGCGTTAGCTCGGCGATTCTCCAAAATTCCCTGTAGGAAAACAAAAACGATGTAGTTTCAACTCAATCGCCACTCTTCGGCGACGTCACCGGACACGTCACGGTGCAGTTCTCTTCCGATGTAGTTGGTTGGCGATGGAGATTAGGCTCCTCCCACCGGCGACGTCACGATGCAGTTTCTCCACCGCTTTTTCCAGCATAGACAGACAGGACTTCAACAAGTAGGGTGGGGCTTAAACTATCGTATCAAATATGTAGCTTGAGCTGTGGGGGTCGTTAATAAAATACCCTTTTCCTGTGGTAAAGTGTATATTGGGCAGACCGGCATATGTATTAATGTTAGAGCTCGGGAGCATTCTCTGTCTTTGAGGACTTCACCTTCGGGTCACCTGGCCGTTCATTGCGATAGGTGTGGCTGTTCACCTCGGTTAGGTGATATTGAAATTTTGGCTAAACATTCACAAAAAAATGGCAAGGGAAATTTACGAATCATTTTACATTCTGCAACTCGGTCCCGATCTATTCGTAAGTTCAGAGTCAGTTACGCTATCCAGTGAAAAGTTCGAGTTTGTTCGGAGTTTGGGCACGTTTGTTTAATACTTTGTTTGAGCCTCTGTGAGAGCGATCCTATGGCTACAAGCGCACACATGCAGCCTAAAAACGGTGCCCACACACCACGAGGCCACGTGCGAGACAGGTACGCACAGAGCATTAGGACTCGCGCCGTACTTTTGGCTTCGTTCAGACCTGAAAAGGAACGATTTATAGCTATATATTTCTCTACCACTTAAGCCTGGTTCAGACAGTTGCGTTTGACTGCGTTTGACTGCGTTGCGTCTGCGAGAAACCAGGACATTCCTGCTGCTTATATCGCGTGCCAAGATGATTCCTTCAATTGGACCACGCTTCATACGAAGCACAGATGTGCCGGTGACTCGCTTTCAGTTCTCGACGCAACGCAGTCAAACGCACTCAAAAGCAAGTGTCTGAACCGGCCTTAACGTCCTTTTTTTATTTATTTTTTTGTAAAGGTACTTTCTGCTTGAAATTTTCGGATGGCACATGACAGTGAAGATGTCCTACATGTGGGATTCTTCCTTTTTTCCTTTCTGTGTCTTCGTATGCTGATGTGTTTTAAGAATACAAAAAAAGAGAGTAAGTCGTGAGTCAGCGCTGTGTCTGTGTCTCTTCTTTTACGTGTCCTTGTGTTCGTTTTGCCGCTGTTTTACTTATATGTTTACTATGCACCACCGAGTAGCCCACCTCCAAACATTACTGCAGGGCTGTAATAACTTGGCTGGAGCTTCTCCGGTTGAATCCAGCTGGCTAATGACAGGCCATCTCCTTACCTTCTCGAAAGAACGAGGATGAATACGGTGGGGTGTTATGATTTAGTTTCCACAACGAAGTATATATGAGAAGCTTAATGTAATCTATGCAGGTAAGCTCTCGGCATTTGATAGCGGAATCTTGAGTGTTGGCACGTAGTCTTGTTTATATCCTTCACATGCCATAAGGCTTGCAGTGGTAACCTAATTGGAACACCTGCACCGGGTGGAAATTGGTCCACTTGTCGTAGACGAGGTGGTCTTGAACATAAACGTGACGATAAGTCTGATACAAAGCTCTCGTGATTCACGCTTGACATTGACTGACTTTATAAATAAGGATTCTTAGAGAAAATGTGAAGCTCAATAACATTGCAGCCACACTCGCACCGCAGCTTCTTCAAGCCATAGCACACTTTCTGCTATTGTCCTTATGCTTATTAAGATTATTTTTGCATCGACGACGACGCAGTGATAGCCAGACACCCGTAGATTTTCGAAATTGTGGCACGATAAAATAATCACTTGGAACTAACTCACGCACGACATCCGTTTCTAAACCTTTTCGCCTATACCCTTTACGGTTGCATACCCTATGCCAGCGGGCAATCCAAAAATGCACCAGGTCGAGGGTACACAATTTTACGCTAATATGAGTTAAAGCAAAAAAGGTATATAATTCGTCTCACCTTAGTACGGACTATTGTTAGCCGCCCATGCTAAAAGCGCGAGCTAGTTGCTTTGGATGAAGCATCGGTGGCTGAACGAGCGCTCGTGCAGCGAGTGCTCCAGTCAGGGCAGTCAAGGCGGAAAGTAACGCCAAGCTCCCTGTGTGGTCGCCATCTTTGTTCGTGAAATGAGCAATTTCTCCTTGACCCCTCCGTTCTTGGTGAGCCGATCTAGATTCGCTGGTGACGGGTAGCTTTGTCGAGTCGTTTTTCGTATGCCGAGATTTTGCTAACCACACACCGGCGAAACACTTGTTCACCTTCGTACCACCACCAGATGCTGTGTCGGTGCTTGGAGGCACTGAAAAATAAGTTTACTGTATTGAAATACGCAAGAAGAACAATATAATTGTAAGAGATCCATGAATATGGGCATGAATAATAAGTTTATCGCATACAAAGTGCCAAAGACTCTTAAATTGGCGAGGAACGCTTCCAGTACGATGATGCTCCATGGTGATCTTGGCGCGACTGGTTTAGAACGACCGCCTGGAAGCTTCGAAGGTTTAAATGTACCAAGATGGCGATTCCCATGGCAACGTAGACGGGACCGGCAGGTCTTGCCACCCCGACACTGAAAAAGCCAACGATAGAGTGTCCCGCAGTTGTATGCTCCGGTTATTCCTCACAATTCCAAACACGGCTTTTTCAGTTGAACAAGCCTTAAGGTCCCCTCTCGCGAGTATCCCGAGAGAGAATCTTTTAGACATATTCAAGGACATTCTTGGAGAAACCCACAAAATTGTGCCAACCGAAACGAAGAAGAAATCGGCTTCAAAGAAAGCTCCGATAAAACCTCTTGGTACAAAACAAACACAAGAAGCGCCAGCCGCAGTCGGCACCACGCCCATACCAGACACAACGCCGCATGCAGTGGAGATCAAGCGCTCTAGTTCGATACCAGCGGTGACACTCGCACCACCAAACAACGCGGTCAGCGAGATGCCAGCTGCTACACAAGAGGAACCTGAGGACACAGTTGGCTGGACTCAGGTGACGTATAAAACGAAAAGAAAACGGGTCCGAGGGGACCCGACACAGCAAACTTCCGAGGAAGCCAAGCCAACCAGGCGCTGGTTGGCTTGGCTTCGAGTGTAAGATCCGTTTGACGCGATCACAAATCTCGATCAAGCCCCCACTTCCAATACTCAAAATGCACCTCACGGGCACTCACATCTTCACGGCCTTCACAATGCATCTCATAGAAAAGGCTAACACGATTTCCGTCCGCACAGATTCGAAAGAGTTAGCCGAGACTCTTGAGAAGATCACAGAGATCGGCAGTGAAGAGAAAGGCAAGATACCCATACACGTCTTCAGGACTTATGGGAATACACACAGCAAGGGTGTCACCCGCAAGATAACGTCCTTAATTCGGAAAATGAATAAAAAAAGCCTCACGTGGTGGCCGCTCGAAGACTTGGCAAGTCAAACACGGCCGTCCTCACGTTTGACGGAGAGAAGACGCCTCGATCCGTTCTTTACGGCAAGAGGTACATGCGGGTATTCCCGTTCAAACCAAAAGCAGTAACCTGCGGACACTGCCACCGTCTATTACACAAGTTCGATATACGCCCGAATACGGCAGTGTGCCCTATACACGCAACCGACCATCCAAGGCCAACGGACCCGACCCAGGGACCTGGGAGTACCGACACTACACACTACTGCCAGGGATGTAAGAAGAAGGGCCACCTCGGAACCGACCGAAAATGCCCCACATGGCAGGAAAACAACAAACGCACGTGGAAAGACATCACGAGTTTCAAAGAACAGCACAAGCTGCAACAACAACAGGAGATAGCAAACAGAGCAGTTAAGACCCCGGTGCCGCCCAGTGAGAACCTAAGGGCCAACAAGGCCAAGCAGGGTCTCTCGCCTCCACCGTTACCATCACCAACAGGAGAAGCACAAGAATTGCGCAACACGTTCAACTTCTTCAAGGCAAAGCTAAACAGGCTCAACACCATCGTCCAGTCTCTACAGGAGGAAAACAAAAAGTACGGAGAATACGCCAATTAAACGGACACTGGCAGCCCATTTCTTTATGGGAAAATGATTAAAGTACTCCAGTAGAACTGCCAGGGGCTTCACCAACGGGCGGCGGAGCTTCGAATACGACTCCTGAACAAGCCCGATGAACGTCCTGACGTAATGCTACTTCGGGAAACTAACACGTCAAGCATCAACTTTAGCGGCTACACAGCCTACTCCAGCCCATCAATCACATCCAAGCGCCCAGGCCACTCGGCTTCCCCACTAGGAAAAGCTGTCGTCTACGCAAGGAGCGATTGGTATAAACAACAGGTCGATCTTACTCCATACTGTGATGAAAAACAAGAAGTGGTTGAAGTTCGCTCAACGGTTCAGCAGATAAACCACATTTTTTGTCCATCTACTAATGACCACTTAGAGACAAGACGCATACAGGAGACCACAAATGGATCGCTCACCTGCACGATTTATACCCCCGAGAGCAGAAGCACTACCGCGGAGACTTAAACCTCCAACACCAAACGTGGTGCTACGCACAGTCTTTGGCAGGAGCGGAAGATATAATAAACGAGATGCAAGCATTTCGTTTGGAATTGGCAAACAAGAAAGGAACCAAGCCAAGACTGGGAGGAGCCGGACAGAAGGACACGACACCAGATTTATCATAGACGACAAGTCAGCACATACAGCTTCAAAAATGGAAGTGTCTCCTGAATCCATAGGGTAGCGATCACTTCCCAATCCTCTTCGAGTTCTCGCCCAATAAGAAGGCCAAGAACATGACAAAGAAGCAAGTTGCCAAGACCGTTCACTGGAACAGGTTCAGGGACGCCCTGAGGGAAGACAAATCAGCAGAGTCCAGCTTCAAGAGCCTCCTCAACAGCGCCCAGCAGGCAGCCACAATAAAGACAAACGTCGAAGAAGACGCCCCTAACCCATATAATTTCCTTCTCAACCTCTGGGCCAAGCGACTGCAAGCGGTACAGAAGTACCAAAAGGGGCGCGAAACCCCACAAGGCAGGCGGTACATTACTAGAGCGACGGTGGAAGCAAAGGTGTACGCCCAAAAACTAGACTCACGCCGCTGGCTAGATTACAGCGCTTCACTCTCCGAGAAGACCTCGATCACGAAGTTCTGGGCTACGAGTCAAGCCTTGCTCGGAAAAAGGAAGACTAAAGGAGTGACGCAGACTCTAGCTTTCAAACTGGACAAGTCTGAGGAACAGTTGGCCAGAATGTCGGGAGATCTCTTCTTTCCTCAACCTGACCTAACCGGCTGCGCCTCCCCTTACTATCAAGAAATTCTGGCTCCCGATCACGAGATGGACCGTCTCTTCACCCGCGGAGAACTCGAGTACGCCTTGAGTCAAGGGAAGTTGCACATGGCACCGGGATCAGATAGACTCACCATGGCTATGCTACGAAACCTCCCAGACAACACGAAAGAACAACTCCTAGACCTGATAAACCAGATCTGGGAAACTGGCAAACTTAGCGAGCAATGAAAGCACTACATCGTCATTCCGATTACCAAGCCGGGCAGAAACAAAGGTGCACTCTCCAACTATAGGCCGATCTCTCTAACGTCATGCTCATGCAAGTTGATGGAACGAATGGTACTTGCAAGTATCGTATGACATCTGGAATCTACGGACGCCTTCCGCCCCGCGCAGACAGGGTTTCGGCCGTGCCTCGGAACGCAAGAAAGCATCGCCCTCACATCGGTTGACGTAAAATGGAACATCAACCCCAACCGCGCAACCATCAGAACAATCGTGGCGATTGATGTCAAGAAATGTTTTGACTCGGTCCCACACGCATCATCATCAACGGAGCCCGAAGACTCGGCATAGTCGGAAGGCTGCTAAACTTTGTCAAGAACGTTTTGTAAGAAAGAACGTTCTCGGTACGCTGCGGCTCGCACGACAGCGAACCGAGAGTGAACCGAGTAAGAATCCCATAAGGCTCCGTGCTCTCACCAACGCTCTTTAATATCAAAATGAGCTGTTGGGCTAGTTGGCTTTGAATAATTACAAAGTAACGCAAAGACAACACAAGAAGGAGACAGAGATAGGAAAGAACGATACTCACAGCTAGGGATTTACTGTATGTATCGTGAAAAAGGTAAACGAAGTGACAAATGCGATGAAAATCTACACTAATGGCCGTGAAAGTGGCGAACGAAGTGACAAATGCGATGAAACTCAGAAAAACGAGGAAGACACTTCGATCTACACTGATGATCGACTTAAATTACCCTCCAAAAAAAGAAGAAAAACGAAGGAAGAAGAAGAAAAAATTGATTGAAAAATATTTTCAGTTACCCGCTAGATTTAAGAAAATTTGTCTAGGTATTGCTGCTCTTTTTGAGACAATGCGACAGAGGGCGCACTTATGCACTTGGTCCCGTGAGTCATGATAGTTCTTGCCTCATATATCTCTCTTGCCCTCTTGCTGTGATTGCCCTTGAGGACTCTAGTTTGATTGAACACAGGGGTGCAGGCACAGTCTCTGACATGGATGGCGAGATGCCATCCATGTCATCACCATCATCTCCATCAGGGCATCTCGCCATCCATGTCAGAGACTGTGCCTGCTCCAGCTTGCTCCAGTAACTTTGCAAAGTTACTGGAGCAAGCTCAGTTTCACAGCTCCACCTGCGACGTGGGCTCAGTGTCGGTCACGAGAAGTAGCAGCGCTTGCTTCCGGATTGTCTTGCCCGCCAAGTATGAATAGCAATACTTGAGCTTTGGCGAGTTGTTGATTCATACTAACACTTCACAGCGCCAGGAAACAGGCGCACACAAAAATAAATTTCAAAAACTCAAAAGAAGAACATTCACAATGCACTCCCTCTGAACTCCGGGATTCTGCCTCCAGCTCTCGAGGAGACCAGACGTGCTCTCGTGAACTCTTACCTGAGGCCTAATTATTGCTCCAATTCGAAGGGGTCTTGGCACCCCTTCGCAGCCACTTTCGATATCGACGACCAGCAAGGACGCCACAGCTAACCAGCCGACACGTCAATGGACCCTTGGAGGTCCCCGAAAAGGGAATTTCAAGGGTCCGAAGATAAGCATCAGAACCTTAGCGGCTAGGCCTAAACCTACCACCGCTCTCGTCCAGGCAATGCAGACAAGCATGGACAAGCCAGGCGACCTCGGCCGCATCTTTGGGAAACCTCGAAAAGGCGTTCGAAGCATCTGGCCCCTGCATTCAAGGACTTGATTTGGACACGACAACAAAGGAATCTGCCGTAGGACCCAAGCCCGCCACCGCCACGGCGGACCAGGAATGTTGGATTTCTCAGGCACTTCCAACCGTAGACCACACTATCAGTGAGCAACTTCCACTCTTACCGACCTGCCCGGCCTCAGACGTAGAGCAAGTGTTACGGACCTTGCTTCGGAGCATTCCAAGGGAAAGCCTGGTCACCATTTTCAAGAACATTCTACAGGGTGAAACAAGGAGACGGCAGGCTCTTTAAATCGACCGGAAAATTCGGTTTCTTAACCTATCGCGCTACGACTTTGTGCAGCGTTGCCCACAGATGGTGCATTTTTTTTGTAAAATTTACAAAGAGCGAACTTACATGAGGAAAAAGTAAAGAAAGAAAAAGGCTTAGCTCCTATGGAAACTCGGCGACGCCACGGGTCTGCAAACAACACGGCGCCGTTTCGCACCGGAGTCAAGAGATGGCGCAACGAACACCGCCAACGAACGAGCATACGGGCGCTACAGTGGCTTAACGGGCGCTGAGAGCCGGCCTCTTTAGCAGACGAACTTTTCGACTCAAAAGCGGCGCGCGTTCCGCAGGCGGCGACAGACGCGGTAACAACAAGGAACTGCAGTTCCTTGTCTGCTAAAAGCGCCGGCTCTCGGCGTCGTCTGCTCGTTCGTTGGCGGCAGTTGGCGTCGCGACCGCTTGCGCCATCTCTTGTCTTCCGTGCGAAACGGCGCCGTGTTGTTTGAAGACCGGTGGCGTCGCTGCGTTTCCATAGGAGATAGGAGCTAAGCCTTTTTCTTTCTTTACTTTTTCCTCAGGTAAGTTCGTTCTTTGCAAATTTTACAAAACAAAATGCACCATCTGTGGGCAACGCTGCACAAAGCCGTAGCGCGATAGGTTAAGAAACCGAATTTTCCGGTCGATTTAAAGAGCCTGCCGTCTCCTTGTTTCACCCTGTAGAAGACTCAACAGGCAATGCGTCTGCAACGGTCAAGGCATCGGCGCGGAGAAAGAAGAAGAATTTGGCGGCCGGTAAAGCCCCGATAGCTCCTGTAGCAACAACAAAGGAAATGGCCTTTTCGTCAATTCCAACCACCATTGCATCATATATTCTAATGCTGAGTCAGCCCTGCGGCGCAGAAGGGATGCTGACGCCCACTGACGGTACGAATATGGTGAGTGACGTAGCTGGCGGCGCGCCTGCGGACGACAATGACGGCTCCGAATGGACCCCCGTTATAAATAAGAAAAAGAAGAGCAAACGCCTTCGGGTCGATCCTCTTACCGCTACACCGGGTGGGACCCCAGCGAAGCCCCGCCAGAAACGCTTCATCGAGTATAAGATCCGCCTTGCTCGGACCAGGACATCGATCAAGCCGCTACTACCACAACTGAAAACCATGATCAAGATACGACATGATACGGCAGAATTTACAATGCACTTGATGGAAAAGGCCAACACCATCTCAGTCAGGACTGACTCAGAGGAGGTTGCCAAGTCCATCCAGGAGATCCGGGAGGTCGTCATAGAGCAACAAAATATACCCGTGCAAGTATTCCGGGCATATGGAGTCGCTTACTGCAAAGGAGTCAATTATGACATTCACACCTTAAAAGAAGATCCGCAGGACGAGGTCCTAAACCTCGAACTGGAGTCTGAGACGATTCCTGTGGTAGCAGCCCGGCGCCTGGGCAAGACCACCACGGCGATGCTCGCCTTCGACAGCGACAGGATACCACGATCCGTGTTATACGGAAGACGGTATATGCGAGTATATCCATACAAGCCGAAGGAAGTTACATGCACCAACTGCCATCGCCTGGGCCATAAGTCGGACATCTGCCCCAATGCTTCGGTTTGTGCCACCTGCGGCAACCTACACGACAACATCCTCCAAGACGTCAGCTGTCCGAGCCCCAGCGCCCTGTTTTGTCAAGGGTGCCGAAAGGCAGGTCACATAGGCACTGACCGAACCTGCCTTACGTGGCTGCTGGCAACCAAGCAAATCCGGGAAGAGGTAAAAAAACACAAAGAGCTGAATAAGGCACAGAAACAGCGACAAGAGGCGGCGCGGGAAGTCAAAGTCCCACTTCCGCACGATTCCGCCACGTGGGCCGATATGGTCAAACGCGACCGCGAACCACCGACACAGCCAGCGGCGCCTGCGACAACACAGTCGGCAGAGGTGCAAGAGCTCAGGAACACACGCGCTTTCCTCAAGGCTGAGCTGGATCGGCTCAACAACATGGTTCAAGCCCAGCAAGAGGAGAACAATCAGTATAAGGCGAAGTTTTCACAGATGAAAACTTTGTTTTCCAGCCCATTCATCACCACAACAACGTGATTCGGGTCTTACAGTGGGACTACAATGGGCTCAGCAAGCGGGCGGCTGAACTTCGAGCAAAATTTCACGACAAACCCGAAGAAAAGCCTGACGTAATCCTGCTGCAGGAAACCAACACGCGTATCATCAGTGTTTATGGATTCAATGTATATTCACGTCCATCCAACACTTCCCTTCGCCCCGGCCAGAGAGACGACCCTCCGGGGAAGTCCCTCGTGTACGAGCGGTCGGATTGGGCTGAGCAGCACCAGATCGACTCGGGCAGTTACTGCACTGAGAAGCAAGAAGTCGTCGCAGTCCGCGTCAGGGTCCACCAGGGCGTGAACGTCGTTTTTACCTCTTCCTACTACAGACCCAACCAAAGTAACAAGCAAAAATTGAATCACGGGTGGATCGGGCACTTACACGATTTCTACCCGAGGGACCAGAAGCTCTATGGGGGCGACTTCAATATGCAGCACCATCTGTGGGGCTATGATCATAACACCCACTGCGCAGAGAGCTTCAGTGGGGAAATGCAAGCTCATCGCATACAGCTGGTAAACAAGCCTGGAATCAAGACGAGGATCGGGGACGCCCGGAGCAAAGACACAACCCCGGACCTGACTTGGACCTCCAATCCGCACAGCCAATATCACAGGTGGAAGTGTCTCCGGGACTCCTGGGGAAGAGACCACTGCCCGATTTACTTTGAGTTCCCCCCACAAGGAATGTCAAGACAGGCAAGAAACGCATAGCACGCACTATCAACTGGAACACGTTTCGTCAAGAGCTAGAAGAAGGGGACTCTTCCGCGGCGGCATCCTTCGAGGAATTTCTGCACTAAGCGCTGCAAGAGGCAACCACGAAAACTCGCGTCGAGGAGGACGCGCCGACACCAGATCGCCGACTACTGGGCCTTTGGGCAAAGCGGCTGCAAGCGATACAACGGTACCGCAACGGCCCCAGGACCCCGCATGCTCGGCGTGCGATTACGCGCGCCACGGTGGATGCCAAGATCTATGCCAAGCAACTGGATTCCAGCCGCTGGCTCGATTTCAGTGCCTCTCTCTCAGAGAAGACATCGGTAAAAAGGCTCTGGACAGTCAGCCGAACACTTCTGGGGAAAAGGAAGGAAAAGGGAACCACTTCCGCGATGGCCCTCAAGATGAACAAGACCGACGAGCAGCTCGCCAACATGGCAGGGGACCTCTTTTTTCCCCAGCCAGACAGCGCGAGCAAGAATCCATCACCGTACGACATGGAAATTCTGGCCCCGGACGACGGCCTGGACCGGCCATTTACGCTGGGGGAGCTTGAGTGGGTCCTCCACAAGGGTAAGTCCAGCACTGCACCGGGCCCGGATCGGGTCACAATGACCATGCAGAAGAATCTTCCGGAGTCCACCAAACTTCAATTACTTGAGCTGGTGAATCATGCGTGGGTTACAGGCACGCTACCCGAGCACTGGAAATACTCTCTAGTCATCCCCATCCCGAAGCCCGGCAAGAACAAGGGCACGCTGAGCAACTATCGACCCATCTCTCTCACATTTTGTACGTGCAAAGTTACGGAGCGGATGGTCCTGTCCCGAATCGACTGGCACCTCGAAACGACGGGAGCCTTCCACCCGGCGCAAACGGGGTTCCGATCGTGCCTTGGCACTCAAGAGAGCCTGACACTCATCTCCGACGACGTAATCCATAATGTGCACCGATCCAAGTTACGAACCATCGTGGCAATCGACGTGAAAAAGGCGTTCAATTCTGTGCCCCACTCCACAATCATTGGAGAAGCCCATCGGCTAGGCATTGCGGGCCGGACTCTGAATTTTATCCAGAACTTCTTGGCTGGGCGAACCTTTCCAGTCCGCTGCGGCCAGCATGACAGCGAGCCCAAGCTGAACCGAGTGGGGGTCCCGCAGGGATCCGTACTTTCACCCCTCTTGTTCAATCTGGCCATGGCAGATCTACCTCATGAACTTAGCAAAATCTCGGGTCCTGGATTCACCGTCTACGCAGACGATGTGTCCATTTGGACCTGCATGGAAGATCTAAAGGTGCACCAAATGGTACTACAAGCTGGACTCGACACAATCGAAGCTCACCTAGCCCGAGTGGGGATGCGGGCTGCACCAGAGAAGACAACCGATACAGTCGTCACCTCGCCTCGCCTATACAACCGAGGTGAAGACTACGCATCAAAACTCAACCTCATACTTACTGGAACACGCATTCAACCATCGACGTCGGTCAAGATCCTCGGTATTACGATCAAGCCGAACGGCAAAGGCCACATGTGGTTGCGCAACACATTGAAGCAAGGCAGGTCTGCGCTCAATGTGATCCGTAGGATATGCAGCGCACGCGGAGGAGCAACTCAAGCCGTCGCCAAGCAAAAGGTCAAGGCCTCGTGGTGTCCCGGGTGTGCTATGGGGCCAACCATTACAAGATTACGGCGCGGCAGTGGAAACAACTTGAAGCCCTGAACAACCAGGCAATGAGGGTCATTACGGGCCTGCCCCGCTTCACCCCTCTCCCGAAGCTAAAGCAGTACGTGCAACTTAATCAAATTCGAGACGTCGTGCGCGCTAGGAAAGATGCACATGAAGCTCGTCTCTGGACAACTCCGCAAGGCAGGGCCATCCATGGCCCTCGCGGGGTCACACCTCCACATCTTCTCGAACTATCGGAGCCGTTTCCACCGTGGGAGGACCTCCCGGTGACCACCAGCTGCAAACCGCAGCTCCGCAAGAAGGACTCAAAACAGCAAGAAAGACGCGTAAAAGCGCACATCAAAGTGGTGGAGAGCTGGCAACACTGTGGATCGACACTGGCCGCATACACGGACACGGCCTTGCTAGAAGGTCCCATCACCCGAAAATCTGCCGCCGTGGTTTTCCCTGACATGGAGTTGGAAGCAGCCGAAGCCCTTCCACCAGGAGTGTCAACCAAGGGCGGGGAGCTAGCAGCCATTTGGCTCGCACTCGAGATCATCAGTGTGCACTTTGGCCCCCTTCCTGAGAATCTTCGAATATTTACAGACTCTCAGGAGGCAGTCAAGGAGTGCCGCACCCACAACAGTTCAAAAATCCAAGTGCGGAAAATTAAGAAACTCGTCTCAGAACTTTGTTCGCGGAGAGGAGTCACAACAAGAATTGAATGGGTTCCAGGCCATGCTGGGATTCCCGGAAACGAAACGGCTCACAATCTCGCCCACGCGTTTCTTCTAGCTCTTCCCGGGCAACGAGACGATGAGCCGCCACATCCACGCATCCATCACCGGTACGACCGGACAACTCGCTCTGAGGAGCGGTCTCTGTCACCCGTCGACTGGGAACATCAGGAGTATGACCCGGCTGAGGAGAGGGCGAGGATCAAAGACGACATAAAAGCGAGACTAGACGAGCGCCTACCCGAACCGGATCTTCCCGGACTCCCTTCCAAGCGGTTCGGTCGTAGAGGGCAAGTGCTGCTCACACGAGTAAGAACAAACGCCACCCTATCCCCTGCCCGCCTCGCCTTGTGGAGCAAGGGTAGAAGATCAACTCTATGCTCCCACTGCGACATGCGTGTCAAAGCAGACATCCGACACTTGATCTGGGAATGTCCCAAATATCAAGACATAAGAGCAATATATAGACCCCAAGACGTTGACTCATTTGAAGGCTGGACTCACCCTCCCGGAAATGAAGACCGACAATGAAAGATTCTACGAAACCTGCTGGACTCCGTCCATGAGGCCAGAGTAGACTCTTTCATCTAACCTGATTTTTTTATTAATATGCCAGCACCCAGACCTCGAATTCAGTCACCTGTGCCCTCCCCAATCCCACTCCCTGATTATTTTTGCTAATAAATCGTTCTAATCTAATCTGAACTCTGTGGTGTATTACACTCATCTTTATCATCTTTTTTTGCTATTATATACATGGAAGCAAAAAAAAAGTAAGAAAAAAAGAAGAAAAGGAAGCCCTTAACGCAGTGGTAGTAGACAACGCGCGAGACAGGGAAGCAAGATACGACTGCAGCGCCGCTAGTTCTCGCGACCGCCACCTGGACCACTTGCCTCTGCAGGCGAGAATGGGGAGCTGCGAAACTGAGCTTGCTCCAGTAACGTTGACCGCGCCTGCACCCCTGTGTTCAATCAAACTTGAGTCCTCAAGCGCAATCACAGCAAGAGGGCAAGAGAGATATATGAGGCAAAGACTATCATGACTCACGGGACCAAGTGCATAAGTGCGCCCTCTGTCGCACTGTCTCAAAAAGAGCAGCAATACCTAGACAAATTTTCTTAAATCGAGGGGGTAACAGAAAATATTTTTCAATAAATTTTTTCTTCTTTTTTTTTTTGAGGGGTAATTTAAGTCAATCATCAGTGTAGATCGAAGTGTCTCCTTCTTTTTTTCTGAGTTTCATCGCATTTGTCACTTCGTTCACCACTTTCGCGGCCATTAGTGTAGATTTTCATCGCATTTGTCACTTTGTTTACCTCTTTCTTGATACATACAGTAAATACGGTTGCGTTCGGGAGGTGACGATGTCAGGTGCGGAACCAAGAGTTGGGGCTGTGGCTCGCTGCTAGCATGGCCCCAAGGAAACAGGCCTGGAGTGGGGATACTGAAGTAGAACTTTTATGTACAGTGAATATACAACTAGCATGGTCGACTGGTTAATCGGCAATCGGCGACGTCGGTTTCCCTGAGCCCGTGTTATATATAGCCCTCCGAGGGCGAAAAGGCCCTCTGAGAGAGAGGAGCCTTCCCCGGTGTTCGAGTGTTCACGAGGTGTCTGAAGCGCGGGGGCGGCTGATGCAATTTCTGGGTGTTCTTTCAGCGAGGGGCAGGTGATGTAATCCCTCGACGTTCTTGCCGCGCTCTGGTGGCTGATGTAAGGAGTCGACGTTCTTGCTGGAACCCAACACCGACAGACCCACACACACACAGGCACGCACACGCATGCCGGTGTTTCTCCTTGCGAGGGCCCGCGATTCCAGATGGTCTCGTGGCCTCCTGCAGACGTTCTTTTTGAGTTTAAAGCCCCCAGCGAAGGCCTTCGCAACAATACCTAGTTGTGAGTAATGTACTTTCCTATCTCTGTCTCCTTCCTGTGTTGTCTTTGCGCTACATTGTAATTATGCTCTTTAATATAGCAATGGCAGCCCTGCCTCACGAACTTGCAAAGATCGCCAACTTAGGCTTCACCGTGTACGCGGACGACGTCTCGATATGGACCAAGAACGATGATAATGCAAGACAGCAAGACACTCTACAAGCGGGCCTAGATACAACCGAAGCCCACCTATGCAGGGTAAAAATGCAAGCCCCTCCGGAGAAAACGAACCACACCGTAATAGCACCGAAAAGGCACCGTCTCGCCAAGATTTCAAAACAACTAAACCTCGTTCTTACAGGCAAGCGAATCGAACCATCCATGTCAGTCAAGATATTAGGGATCACGATCGAGGAGACCGGCAAGACAGACATTTGGCTCCAGGACACACTAAAACATTGAAACTCTGCCCTTAGTGCCATCCGGCCCATCTGTAGCGCAAGGGGCTTAGCGACAGAGGAAATTGCCAGAAGAATGTTCAAAGCTTTAGTCGCTTCGCGCGTCTGCTACGGGGCTCGGCACTAATGGCTGACCAAGGCGCAATGGCAAAAGCTCGAAGCTTTGAACAACCAAGCAAAAAGGATAATCACGGGCCTGCCCAAGTTCTGCCCCCTGGGTAAACTAAAAGAACACGCTTAGATTAACTCCCTAGAGGAAACCGTTGTTGCCTGCACGGTCGCACATGGGGAAAGACTTCAGCACACACGAAAAGGGAGAAGGATCCTGGAACTCTTATTGAGATGTACGGGAGACCTACCCAAACTACCAGAGGAACTCCCGCCGTGGGAAGATCATGCAGAAATCACTGACAACAAACCAAGGACGGGGAAGGGCAATAAAATCAACAAGACCACCTCGCCAGGGCACACATCAAGATGACGGAAGCATAGGAAGAAGGAACGAGCGGGATCATGGCTGCATACACTGATACTGCTTCGATAGACGGCCCAGTCACTCTAAAGACTGCAGCCGTTATCTTTCCAACGCTCGGCACAAGCGGAACCAAGAATCTTCCAGCCCGCACCTCGGTGAAAGGGGGAGAACTTGCAGCAGTCCGCCTTGCCCTTGAGACGGCCGTTGCATTACCTGAACCACCACCTGAGCATCTCCGGATATTTAGGGACTCTCAGGAAGTGGTAAAAGAATGCAGAAAACCAAGAAGCCCCAGCGTAGAAGTGCGCAATATAAAGAAACTCACCTCACTAATCTATGTCGTTAATCTCGTGCACTCCAGCTTTGTCCTCTGCCTAATTTATATGGCGTGGAAGTACGCCTGATAGTAAGCAAGCAGCGAAGGAAATATTTTTCGAACATCTCGTGCGTTTACTTACCCGCCAATGCGCTCGAAGAATCATGGCCCCGGCCTGGCTGACATGGTTTTCTGCAATTTATATTGTCTATTGATTGGTGTGCCCCTTCTTTATATTTCTTACTTTTTTGAAAGAGTGCTGATGTTCCTATAACAACCAGGTGTTTATAGTTATCCCACATTCAGACGTCTTCGGAACCATTCAGCAGATAGCCCCATATTTGTCAAGTTTCAGCACTTTTGTTTTTGATACAATGCATCAGGGCTTGAGCAATGCACATTTGAGCTAAAACATTTTATGATCACCTTCCTGTCTAACTTTATAACTAAAAATTGAAGTCCTCCAACGACATAAATATTTAGAGACAAAATTTATTTCAGAACTGGCTCGTGGAACGGTTAAGAAACCAACACGTTTCAATGAAAACTATTTTTCATGTTCCAAAGAACAGTAAGGGAAGTGCTCTCCGGAAAACTGGAAATCACTTCCCATTCTAACGTTTCGAAGGTCCTCCTCCTAAAAACTCCTAAAAAGTGTTAATCGGTAAACATTCCCCAAGACCTAGAAACCCAGAACTCACCCTCCTCAATCCAGAGTCAATCAGCGACATCACCTTGCAAACGGTGCAGTGGGTTGGTGCGACGGTTGACATCACGCAAGTGCCGCGTGAATAACGTGTACTTTGCAAAACCTAGGTTCCCCCGGATGTTACCGGTTCCCTACTTTGTTTCAGAAACAAAGAATAATAAAAGGCGGGTATGCGCACGTCCGGAGACCACATGTCCCACGGCATAGTCACAGAATTTCCCCTGAGCACTTGCCGCAGGGTTGAGACTGCCAGACATATAATGTCTTGGAATTACGAATTATCTTTACTATTCATGGCAATGCTCGGTTACAGATACCGTCAGAAACATAGACATCCTCGGCTGTCCACTTCGCAAAATTGTGGCAACTCTTTGCAAAGAATGATATGCCAATCCGAGGAACGCACGTATAGTTGCTCCAAGCTCACGGCCGTCTTGGAATAGTATCTGGATAAAAGTCGCGTTTTTTTTGTTTTGTTTTGTTGCTTTGACAAGAAACGCACTTTAATTGAGAACAACTTAACATAGAGTATAAGAAGAAGCAAAATGCAAAACACTCATCGAAGAACATATTCCAACCCCCGCGTACACGAAGTGCCTGCATAGCAGACTATCTCATGCCTGATGTTACGTCACGCGTAACGGCAGGATGTCAGCCATTGACACTGGCGAAATTCGGGGTACAGTTTCGTACCCACGCTCATGACTAGTTTAGGTAATATCCGAACATTATATATAAAAATAAAAATGACGTTTGTCTTATACCAGTGGTTCTCAACCATCGATGTTTCATGGAACCCTTGTTGACATGCGGATATGATGGAGGACCCCTTTCATGGTGAGGGAAGGGGGAATGTATAGGTTAAATATAATATTGACATAATAAATGAATTTAACTAAGGGCTAGCGTGAAGTAGACTTCTCTTATTGACATTCACACGAGAAAACTACCCCGAAAATGGAAAAATTCATTCTCGATCTGAAAAAAGACAACTTTTATTGCCGGGCTTCACTGATGAGGCAGGGGTTCGCGGACCACTAGATTGCCTTCGCGGACCCTTAAGGGTCCCCGGAGCCCCATTTGAGAACCAGTGGTCTATATGAAGGCTACCTAGATCTAACGAGCGCGAACACTTAAGCACTTCCAGTTTAGACCGAACAATATCTTTAAGCTAATTAAAAAATAAATTTTTTTTACTGAATGTCAATTGAACAAAAGGGGAGAAGCGCCACCACTCCCGGAACGAGCCTGCGGTATCTGCGGTGCATTTATAGTTTTAATTTGTAACCTACATATATCAACAAGGTAGAGGGCCTAGAGCGATAAACCGGGGTTCCGGTCTGCCCTCGAAAGTGACCCCCATAAGCCCGCTGCCATTGCACGGAAATGTAACCGCTCGTCACGTGACCGAACCAAATGCGTGACGTCACGGGAAAGATGGCAGCTTCCAGGCAGCGGCTGGCCCCAGCTGGGCCGGTGCATTGACCGGAGCTTGTTGGATGCTTTGTTCATTGTTGTTCGTCTCGGCGAATTGATTTCAGACGCGGAAGCCGTCATATGAGGCCGGTCGAAAGCGACTTGAGAGTTCAGCGTGGTGTCTCACGTAGGGATAACGTGAAAATATGGACGAACAGTGTGCATTTCGCTGGTGATCAACGGGGATATGGCCACGAAATAGACAATCGGCCCTGCGTTGCTCGGACCTCAGATTGATTCGGATATCGCTAGAATAAATTTTAAGGCGACGTTTCTGTGCTCTTGTTGACCATTGGAAACTTCGAGGTCTGCAGTGAAGCGTGTGCAATGTATCTGGATACACAGTTTAGCTACGGAAATTGCGTCAGTCGTGCTTGGAAGTGTGCAATCGTGGTGCCGCTTCGTTTAAATAACCGAATTCTTACTTTTGTTGTGCGGCGCACCGGAGAGCTGCCTTGAAGCAGGTAGTTCCCGTACCGTGCTAAATGAGGCTGTGCTGCTTCCCAAATTGTTCCGGCGGAGGCTCACGGAGAACAGGTGTGCGGCACACCGAAGAGCTGCCTTTAAGCTGGTGGTTCCTGTGCCGTGCTTTACGTGATGCTGTGCTGCTTCCTAAATTGTTCTGGCATAGACGTGCTTTTCACGGAGCACAGGTGTTGCAGTTGGTATTGATTCCGCTGGTTTGTCTCACGTTTCGTCGACACAAACGTTTCATCAACACTCGTCACGCGAACTGCAAGCTGTAGGGACATTTCATCGAGCGTGTTACCTACCCAGCTCACCCGTTCACGCCGCTTTGCGGCGACAGTCTGCAGTAGCTCATTACCAAAAAAGTGGTCCCACATCCATTACAGTTCAGTTCGTTCATGACAGTCGCCTAACCCCGAAGGAGAGGATTTATTCGGGCAGAATGCCACTAAAGAAATGCAGCTTCTTTAGTGGTCTGGATACTCTCTTCTTTGAATTTCATTATATTGTCACAGATGCTTGTTCCAGTCCTATCTTCTATCAATAAGTATTTACTATTCTGGAAAGTTCCAGGCCTTGTTCGGCTGTCATCATATGTTCTGGTGGAGGTGTTTGGTACTTTACCCATAGCCGTTCGCTATGTGAGCACCATGGCGGATCCTCAGCTGAGTTTCCCGATAACGGGACACGGGTGGTGGACTATCCTGCGTCTTAAACCCCCGGCGAGCCGTTAACCAAATCCTATCCCGAGCCCGGCAGAAAAACCACAAGACGAGCGAGTACCACAAGAACGAACCTCGCAAATACACCGCAAAGAACCTAAAACCTGAGCCAGTCGCTGCTACCAGGAGGAACCACCGGACTTCGGACTCCTGCTAAGCTGCTAAGCTGACTAAGCCAACAATGACAAACCTGTAGCAGCAAGCCGCGTGCGCTCCCACCATTGTTTGCATGCCCGTCGCACCTCACACTCCGACGCCCTTTCATGCAAGATCTATGAAGACGTCGAGAATTGGATTGAACAATATGACCGTGTCGCCCGCCACAATGGGTGGACAGACAATCAGCTCCTGCAGAACCTATACTTCTGGAGGAAGAAACTGTCAGACACTGGTCTGAGAACCATGAATCCGCCTTAACAACGTTCTGTCCAGGACATGGCCCCAACGAGAGCGTCACCGTCTTCGTGGAGGATGTTTTGCGCCTGATCGAGCGCTTACGCCGACCCTGATGCTACAGAAGACAAGAAGCTAAGCATCCCATGTCCTCATGTGAAGGACAACACCTTTGGCAGCCTTGTCCGCAACCCCCCGACAACAGTCGAAGGGTTCATATTACCGAGGCTTCCAACATTAAACGTTCACTGCATGCCCGAGCCTGTCACAATCAACAACTTCCCGGCGTCTCGACACTCAAGTCGTTTAGCTGCAACTTCGACGCCATCCTCCCAGGCACCCGTGACATCATCCACGACGTTGTCAGGGAGGAGATCAGGAGGCTACTTCCTGCCATCAGTGCCCGGTTTTTATTTTGATTGCCGAGATTGTTTCGGAACAAGTTCGAAAAGCATTTCAACCGGAGACTTCTGCGAGCGAAGCGGCATCTGGCGAACCGAGGGCGACTTACGCCACAATGGCATGACGACCGCCCCCGGCTGCCCCTTCGTATTCCATACCAATTCAATGAGACACCCCAACGCCGAATCATTCCCGACATCGGGTGTAGGTCTGCGCTGAAAAAAGTATACCGCGGAAAACGAAGATGTTGCGAATGGCCGACCGAAAACAACTCTGCTACCACTGGATGAGGCCGACCATGCCTACTGGAGCTGCCCGTACTAATGAATTGGTCTGCGAGGGTTTGTGCCGAACGACCCTCGACCACGTCTCGAGGAGCGACCGCGGGACATTGAGGATTATCTTCGGCGGCCTTTGTCTCTGGCGCCGACATCACCCCGAAGCTCCTGATACCCATCACCTCGACGGGGGGTAAGCAGGATGAAGCAGGTGAGCGACAATGCAATGACAGTTGATTTGGCGCCGGTTGTCGTCCAAGGACAATGCCTAATAATTTGCTGACACCAATTATTTGTGTCCACTCCACGAAGCACACAATGTCCAACTTTGAGGAAGAATGCCGCTGAGTGACTTGAAGAAATAAAATGTTTGGTTGTTCTCAAAAGTCGACACCAAGCATCACCCGACTTCGCTTTGCCACACGACTATTACACAAGTTGTAGTGGTCGCTGTGCAGAAGAAATCGCCATTATAAAATGGAAGTGAATTGGCTTGGATAGCAAACAAACATTGTTGCCAGCCATCAAGTCAACGGTACAGCAAAAGGCACAGCCACGTAAGCAGTGCATGCCCGAGCTTTCTGCATTAACGCAGAAAACTACCAGGAAAATTTGCGGATTAGAAGCCAGCCCTGCAGCTTCAGTGCATCACATGTCAGTGGCCGCACATGACGTACGATTGCAAGACGGCATCAGTCCATCAAAGTTGCCACTCGACCAAACTGAACGCTGACGGGCCAGGAGAGTCATCCGACAACAAGGACCACAGGTACTACGACTGAACGCCTGACATGAGACTGTCGCAGAAAGAACTCGTTCTGGAACAATTTGCTAAGAATCAATAATTATGTAATAAAGTGGAAATAAACATATTTGATACACTAACCAAATAAACATAATTCCGCTTGCCTTTACGCCTTCAGTGTCTATACACGAAGAATTGTGTTCACTGCACGCGCTGGACCTTTTGAGGACACTCGCATCTCAGACCCTTCAATATTAATTAAGGAGACAAACAAGACTGGCAGACTTGTTGCATGGGGCTGCACTCGTTCCACCTCTCCTGAACATGTGGTGCATCCGAAAACCAACTGTAGTGATGCGAAAATGTTATTTATTAATTTATTCCCTCCAGGCGCCTTTGTAGGTATCGCAAAGAGGTTTCTTAAAATTACCCAAATGATAATAACATCAAAGCACACTGACATCATTGAGCACAAAACGGGCCCAGCTACCGAAAGAAAGTACCACACTCGTAAGAAATCATTTTTGCTGTAACTTGTTAATTGCAAAAACAAACACACCTCTTAAAATCTAGTTTAATAGTATGTGTTGATGCATTGTTATATAGCTGGACACTTCCTATACGTATGACACAATACACCCTTTGCAAAACCTCATGAAGCAACACAACTGTCACCATTTATTTTCGGCGGAAAGCACACGAATGGGCCCCAGTTCATGTCGAAAGATAATGCAGTATTCGAATCCGATAGGCGCTGAGCCGAGTTCACAGTGATGGCTGGCATAACATTCTTCATGATTTAAGACAAGCTTAGGCGGCTGGGAACTATTTCCTTCTTCGAAAGTTTGAAGGTATCAAAAGAGAATAGCGCCTGACTGGTCTGGTTAAGGTGCATTAACAGAGCTTAGATCGTTTTATTAAAAAGCTTCTAGCAGACGCCAGAAGCATGTGACGCACGCACGCAAGCAGAGATATAACGATTACTACGTGTTGCTGTCTTTTTAAACCTTCGAAAACTCTATAACCTCAAAAGAGTGCAAATGCGCGCTCTACCAAATCGCCGATGTTTGGCACCACTTCAAAAGAACATATATTCGACCGCCGTCTATTGTCACTGCCCCTCTGCCCGTTGGCCCTGTCAGGCCCCATGGATGCACCAAAAGCCAAGGAAGATCTTCGACTCGCATTCCGTGTTGGGCCCACAAAAGCAAGTGGTAAAATCTGCCATAAAAAAAGAAAAAAAAAGATGAGGGTATGAAGCTGCAATCCTGGTTTTAAAATGAATTGGTAAGCTCAATCACATTCGATGATGCGGTCTCCAAGTCCAAATCTCCGCGTCCATGAGCGTTCAAGAACGGAATTGAATGGTCCGTAACATACTCACCAAACAATGACTGCTTTTTATCGAAAGTCGGGGGTTTCGCCGAGTGTTACACGTCAGTAATAAACACACAAAAGAGAAGCAGCGAAGTGGAGCGCAAGAAAAGGATTGGGCCCCCGCTTAATCTCATCTGCCGGGTAGTTGGCTCCCGTCCCCCGATCTGAAAAGGAGAGACTCGGGGACCCCTCCGGCCCGCCCCGCACCCCGCTGGCGGCAGCTTGTAACCTTTGCACGCTTAATCGCGGATTTATAAAGATTTCACGGGCTCAGAGCCTGCGACGGCTGCTCCGGCACGCCTGCCACAGCTGAGCGCTTCATGCACCGAGCCGCAACCCGGGAGTTGACAGCGATGCCAAAGCTACGTGCCGCCTTAACTAATCAAATACGGGCCTCGTGACACGTGACTGACCCGTCTGCCTATGGGGATGGTGGGGACGCGGCTGATGCGGGAAGCCCATTCACGTGGCGGCCGCGGTGCCGATAATCAATTGGTCCGATGAACGAATCGCTTTCACTTTACCTTCAGCTGGTGGACGAACGGCTTGCACACAGCGCCTTCGGCAGTTGACCGTTCCGCCGCTATGTGGAGCCACTGGACGCATACGGAAGTTTCGCTATCGGAAGTATAAAGCAAAGCGCTGCGGCGCGCAATGTGGCGCCCTCTTCCGTTTCAGCTAGCAAGCAGGCAGCAAGCGCGATTTCAGTGCGCCGCGGGGTGAATGTGCACGGCAATAGGGGACGCGGATTTCGTGCACGTGTGCGCGTCCACGTGGCGGCGTTTCTGTTTGCGGCGTGATCCCCGCCGGTAATCCCTGGGACTGTGGGAAAGTAGCGTCTTTGAGCGCGTTTAATGAAGTCCAAAGTCGCCCCACGGCACCGATTCCCGGTGGTTTGTACATTTCGCGGCGGGATGGAGCCGAGATGCGACTGTGAATACGCGGACGCCAATAGCCTTGGGCGACAGCAGAGCACACGCAGACTCAACCGCTGAGGTGCGTGGGAAAGGCAGCCCCCTCAGATGTTTGAACCAAGTGCGGTGGCCCTCCGGAGCCAACTGCGTTGGGCTTCCGGGGCAGTGGACTGACGCCCAACGTTCATGCGACCTGCAAACTGTTACTGGACCCGAAGGGCATCGAGGGACAAAAGGGTTGTTGGGAGAGTTTACTACAGTGACACCGGGGACGGCGTTGAAATCAATGCGAGCACCAACAGCAGCGAGGATCCAGAGGGGGAGAGAGAGAAGAAGAACCTTTAAAAACAACCTTCTTACGCTAGCACTGTTCCTCGGGCAGAAGTGAAGACTGAAACGCATAAATCCACGAAACCGTTTCCTCCCTTAATGGCCGACACATGCCAATGATCTTCGAACCGAACCGGCAGCGGTAAGAATCCAAAACATTGTCTGTGGCCGCATCAAACGCACAAAAACAATATTGCGTCGAACAGCCTTTTCTAGAAAAGAACTTGATGTTGGGCTAATTGGTGAAAGTTATATAGCATGGTGTAAGTTGTTTTTTTTTTTGCGCTTTACACTCTGCATTAAAATGCCTTTTCTACAAAAGCAGAACATAAAGCCCCCCCTCCCTCCCTTTATGGCTCTTACTACCTTTAATTTATTTCTAGCAAAATTAAACTAAATTAAACTATTTTCAAGTGGACTCTGCGCGCGTGAAAGCTGACCTCATTTTGGGGATAGCTTGTTTCCGTCCCCTCGTCGTTGTGTTGAGGACGACTGTGGTGTCCTAGGAATGTGTTTCGTGCAAGCCGGCTGTTCTTCGGACGGTGCGAGACGCAGTTGCTCGTTGCAAGGTGATGCTTAAAGGGCGATTCACACACTTGCGTTGAATCCGACCGAGGGCGATGGTTGCTATGGCAACAGCTGCGTCGGCTGCAACAAAACCTATTTTTACCTTGTTTTGTTTAAGCCGACGCCGCTGTTGCCATAGCAACCCTCGCACTCGGTCGACTCAATGTAAATGTGTGAATCGCCCTTAAGGCTGGTTCACACACTTGCGTGAGACCGAGCGAATGCGACTGCAACGTTAATTCGTTTACGGATTGCTATGGCAACGGGGTTTTACCGCTTAAAACCGCCATTGCTGCTGCGCAGCGCGGTCGTAAGAGGCTCGTGGATTGAATGTGCTGTCCTGTCTAACATGTTACTCAAATAAGCGCCGCAGACGTTACGTTCTCTCCTGTGGCATCCGTGAAATTTATTTTTGAGTGGACTGTTTTGCCGCAGCGGCGACGAATGTGGTACTGCAGACACGTGCCGAAAGAGAGCAGCCATCTTGGGCAGCTACGATCACGCTAAGGACGCAGACGACAGTCCGCTCTGCGACCGACGAAGCGGAGAATACACTCACTCCTGCTACTGTGCTCAAACTAAGAGCGAGCCGCGCAACTAAATGGGTTCACAAAAACGGCCTACGAAAACTCTCTCTTAGCAAGACTGTCAGAAAACAACGTTCAAACACGTTGTGTCCGCGGAGCAGAGAGCAGTGAGGATGTCAAGAGATTTTTCTTACTCTAGGGAGACATCGTATCAAATCCAAATCGAACGCCGCGCTTCGAGTTCATTAACACCAAAAATTGAGTCCAAAGAAATCCATCTCGAGTTATGTGATGTTAACGGAATGCTTATTTTACAGGTCTCACGGCTTTTATTAATTTCTGACGGAGCTGTATTTTTTGCACGGCCTCGATAAGAACCCGTGGAGCTTCACGCCTGCTAGGCTTTCGGGGTTGGGACCGTTGCGACAGTCCGATAAGCAAAAGTGCTTAAGCCTTTGACGTTTGCTCCTCTGCAGAGACTCCCGGAATCGTACGTGACATCTAATAACAATGTTAAAATTTAAAAAAAAAACTCTTGAATCAACATCATAGAAGTGACGCACGAACAGCACCACGAGCAAGCAGAACTGGTGAGAGGGCCTCCCCAGTGTTGCAAATAATTTGAGCTAGATGGTTGTACCTGTGACACCAAACTTGATCGCCCTGGGGCTGTAGTTAAATGTTCTTGCCAATAGGGTTCTGCAATGTTTAAGAATTATATTTTAGAAAAAAATATTGAAATGCATTTTTTTAAATTAATTTGTTATTTTCATGCTCTCGTTTATGATACAGGAAAAGCGAATTTTTGTGTGTGTGTGTGTGTTGCTGGCGTTTATTTTTTTTTTTTAATTTAGTATTCTGAGTTTAGAGGTTAGAGTCCGAGTTTACAGTTTAGCTTTCCGAGAGTGTTACTCTTTAAACATTTTCCTTGGTGCTACATTGTCTGATAATTTTATTTTCCAGGACGCTTTCATCGCGTGGTCACGGTAGAGATCCCGAAGGCGGTAAAGAAACTGAAACCAAAGTTTTTAGTGAACGTTAACAAGATACACGGCATCATTGTCAAAGACTACACCGAGCTATTTGAGCCAGTTTTGTATCACATTTTTAGCTTCTGTGTGGCTAAAATGCCCCACAGATCGTCAGCTGCAAAAACAGTCGGAGAGACACAAACTCGGTTGTTAGACCAGTGCGTTCAGTTGCTTGTCCAGCAGCGTCAACGAGATGGCGAAAATCGTCTTGTTGATGCTGCTACTGACAGACGGCACAACATGAAGCAGAAACTTTTTTGAGATGAACACCCGAAAGCAGATCCGGCAGATCCGAACACGTGTGGTGCCATCTGTGACTGGTGGCGTCAACCAGATGGTTTTTGCCGTCCTCCCCCCTGAGTCTAGGGGAAAAAAAAAGTGTTTTCAGGCTTAAATATTTTTCCTGAAACCCACACATAAATAATGAGTATGACAAATGCACCACATAGAGAAACCTTTGTGAAAACTTTCAATGCACTCTTAATTTGTCCATTTACATGAATTCAGTTTATGCCCTAACAGCCTTGGAAACACTCTGTAGAGTGGAACTGTGGCAAAAACCTCCTTCTTACCCTGAGAATCCCCAGGCGCTCGTTGTCCTCCACACCTTGGATGTTTGGCTGTGAATCAATGCGGATGATCTTGAAGGTGACTAGGCGCGTCTTCAACTCGTCCACGAGCCCCTTTATCTGCAAGAGTCCCTTACCCAAAAATCGATCCACCATTGTGAAATAAAATACAAAATGTGCCCTCCCCCCCTTAAAATCTTTTTTTTTTGTCTGCAGTTTTTTTTTTATTATTATTACAAAACTACACTGTGCGTCGCCGAAGGCTCATATTCTCTGCCCAAATGTAACGCCAGCGATCCGAAACAGATGCCGAAATTTCAAAACCAACCGTTATCGCGTTCAGAAGTTGATTTTCTAAATATGTAAACTGTAAAATGGGGCCTGTTCTCGGTAACTGCTGCCACTCGGCTCCATGTCTTCGATGGCTCCATCGGCCACCATTTTTCTATTGAAAATTTTAGAAAATCACGTTTAACTTTTTCATGAGATAGCGGTTAGTTCTGAACCTTTGACAGGTGGTTCACATTACTAGCGCTACAATTCCTTGGAAAGTGGACATTTGGCGTTGCCTACGTGGTATGATCAAAACGTTCCGGACTGATTTTGTTGCGTAAAATGAAAGGGCAGTACAGTGATGCGTGCGCAGCAGTCAAAGGCAGGAACCTTCCTGCATTATTATGCCAAAGGACGTGGCTCTCTGAACATTTGGAACTACGCTACACGAGTTTGTTTGACCACATGCACGAGCATAATGACGATTTCTCGATAGACTGCAAACCAAAGCAAGAGCGAACGTCAATTTTACGTCAAACTTGGCAAGTTTAAAACAGAGACCTCTGAAATAATTTAGACGGCTCATGTTAAAAGCATTGAGGTGTGGAGGAGTTTTGAGTGGCAATCGTGCCTCAAGAATGGCTGAACGTCACCGAAGTCGAGAAGAGGTCGGATAAGGTCGCCCTACCGGTCTACGTCTTCCACCGACGTTCTGCTGTTCCTGAAGCACGGGCGCCACTTAAAACACCGTGCAAACTTCGCTGCTTTTTGGCACAAGCCCGCTGAATAATTTCAAAGGTCTTAGTTTTATATTTGCCGAGTTCGGCGCAGAATTGACGTTCGCTTTCGCTCTGGTTCGCAGTCTATGACGAAATCGCCTTTGTGCTCGTGAACGTGGTAGCGAAAACTCGTGAAGCGCATCTCCAAATGTCCAGAGCGACGCCCATTGGTATAACGAGACACGAAAATCTCTTCCCTGGACTGCTGCGCCCACATCACTGTGCTGCACCCTCGTTTTACGCTACAAAGTCAATCTCGGAACGTTTTGATCGCACCTCGTAGTTTAGTTTTTGGGTGAAAAAAAGCACCAACACTTTCGGGAGGACAGCCCGTACAGCAGGACAGTGCCAATGCCACGGCGTCATGCTAGGCTTTGCATGAGAACACGGAAACGCCTCCTCCCAAGCTAAAAAAAGTTCCCTTCAAGCTTCAATTAACACCGGGCGTTTAAAATGGAGCACCTCCCAGCTACACCAATCAGTAACCCTACTTTTCAAATAATAACACTATGGCACACTGTTTTGGCTCTTCCCAAACAAACCCTTACGTGTTCAGTGAGGCTCACACTTTTAAAGAAATGTCGGTAGTGCTCTGGAAGCCTATGTAGCGGCTCTAGAGACCGGTGCCAACCTTCGGACAAAACGCGAGTTGCGCGGCGCGAACACGGATGGCGCCACCATCAAGGTATACAGCAGAGCTCATGTGGTGGGAGGAGATCGTTACTAAAAACAAAAAAAAAAAAAACAGTAATGAATCAAACTTCATTTAGCTATTGTGTTAACTGCATAATATTTCAGTGAATTCGAATTACATATTCCTAAAAATAAAATATATTTCTTCTAAAGTTCGGGTCGAAAGTGTAAAGCATTAATTTTGTCTTTTTCTGTTTTCTTGCGCTTCTAAAATGAAAAGCCCTGCCTGTGCGCATGCGCGCTTTCTCTCTGCGCGCTCTGAAACCGGTGGACCGTTGCGGTGGCCTCCGTGCGTCTGTTCGGTGCCTTCGCGCTTTCGCTCGCCTTCGGTGCGTCGACGCGTCGATCCTCGCTGTGCGCAAGTCTCGGACTTTTAGGCAAGTGTGAATTTTTTCGTGTCTTTGAACTACCTGTGCGGTTACGGAATGGGGTGAGCAACCAGCGTCGGGGACAAGAAGCACCAGTTTGTTCGGATCGCAACTGACGACGTTGAGTTCAAAAGTTTTCACCCGAATTTAATTTTTTTCTAAGCTGATCCTCCAGCCACAAATTGCACCATTTGAGGATTATGTAGCTTTTAAGGTAATTGAATATACCGTGTCATTTTTGAAGCTCACACAATACCGCCGTGATTTCATTGTCAGCACACATTTAGGCGAGTGTTTTTAGCGTGTGGGTTTGGGGATGAAGACCGTCCTGCAAATATTTTATGATCCGTTGGCGCAATCTCACCTCCTATATTCCTTGTCGATGCCGTGCGCAACGATGCAAATCCCCATCGAGTAAATTGTAGTTTATATATAAATATTGTGGACCCTCGGGACACAAAGCTTGACACCCAGGAAATGCTAGCCACCATGCACACGGCCTTGGATACGCTCGACCATTGTCTGCAGATTACACGCATGCAGCTCTCCCCGGATAAGATGGCGTTCCTGATCGTCGGCGGCCTCGAGCACTCCAGAGGTCAGATACACCTAACCCTGGCCGGTCAGCTCATTCAGCGCTATCCTGAGCGCTGGATTCGGGTACTGGGGGTCCCGCTGCACTAGCAAGGTAGCGCACAGGAATGGATCAAGCAACTGAAACCCACATGGAGACGGCGGCTCCACCAGACCAAAAGAATAGGCAACCACTTCGGTGGCGCAGGCATGCACACCATCCGCTTGCTGACTCAGGCAGTCCTCACATCGAAAGCTTGTTACGGGGCCATGTCCTTCGACTTGACCAAGGCGCAGCACAAGCAGCTGGAAGTCTTGCATCGAGAATGCCTGCGTGCAATTACAGGCCTCCCAAAACACACCAGAATGGAAGAGCTGTACCGATACTCGGACCTTCCTACTTTGCAAGCCATTATCGAAACCCGCGTAGCCGGCCATCATAGGCGCCGAATCTTGATTAGGGCCGGTCAATGCCTCCTGAAAATACAGGGTTGGCGGCCATTCGTAGCAGAGAACCCGCCTCTGAGAAGCATACCGCCCTGGGAAGACGTGATGGTGAGACAACCCAAACCGCTCACTCGCAGAGAGAGGCCTGAAGACCATCCTGAAGTAAGGGCCGCACTTGCAGCGCGTACGGACCTCGTGGAACACGGGGCCTTCAAAAAGGCCTTGTGGTGTGAAGAAAGAAAACGGGCCACCCTAGCGTATGCGACCGACCGGAACTGCTACGCTCAGACTCTTCAATATGAGAGGGAGCCCAGCACGAGCCGTCTCGAACTCGATGCCATACACCTAGCGCTCTCCCGCATACAAAAACTTTGCGACCGAGCAGACGTTCTTACTCGTATAACCATCTTTACGGACTGCAGGGACACGCATAAGAAAGACCCCTCGCGAAGGCACGCTCTGCCAGCGGATCAAGAGCCTGTGCTCCGATTTGTTAATGGCAAAAGATATCGAAGTACGAGTGGGTTGGGTCCCGGGACACGCAGGTAGCGTCGGTAACGAAGCCGCTTACACGTGGGCGATCGAGCATAGGGAAGACCTCTCCAACCCGGGAATCCCAGTCCCGCTCGCATTGCCCGACCCAGACCCCCTCAAAAGGAAAGCTGTAGCTCGCCAAGAAGATCGCCGTCGGCTGCGAAAAGAGACACCTTACAACCACTCACCGTTACCCAAGGGACTGCCTAGGGGGGCGCAAGTGCTGGTATACGAAGCCCGTACCGGCGCTGTGGTCACAGAGGATGTGCTTGCCAGATGGTGAGACTACAAGCCGCGTAGGGGCTACCCACGAGATCAGACGCCGAAAAACGAGGAAGAGTCGGGATCAAACGCGCCGGTAACTTGCAATGCGTGCTCTGCTCGCTTTCTTTCCGCTATTCAGCACCTCTTATGGACTGCACCGGCTTACAGTAAAAAAGAGCCCATGCATTCAAAATCTGCAGGACTGGTTCACACCAAAAAACGACGCTCATACTAAAGAGACTCTTGTTATGGGAGTTTGCGCGCTCGACCGGCGTCGACCGCAGAATGTGAACTTGTGTTTCCCTAGCCACCTTCCCCACTGAGGCCATAGCGCCATACCTTCTACAATAAAAAATATCATCATCATATTTTATCACCGAGCTAATTACTTATAATGTCTGCCTGTTTTTATTAATTTATCTTGTGTAGATGCTTTGACGGCCCTGCGACTGGTTTACCATGTTTTACTTCCTTCAGAAATAAATAGAAAGCTAAATAGTAAAATAATCTATTTTCAAAAGACCCTTTTAAACTCACGAAATCATTATGCATAGAAGGGCAGAACACAGAAACGTGACATATGCTGTCCATCCTTCTATGTGTAATTCTTTCGCAAATTTCCACACCTACCAACACACTTCCCTCAAAACAATTAAAACTCAAGTTAGGCATTTTGTTGTTTGTTGCAGATAAAATAGCAACACCTGCACTTTGTTTTCCTTTTTGTGTATCCATTCAGATTCTCAAGGCCCGAAAATCACTCAAAAAAGCCTCAGCAACAGGGAACCCCAATAAACAAAAGGTAGTGTCTGTGGTCTTGATAGCTTGATCGCTGGCCAACCTATCGAGCTGAATATGTAACCATCAGCACGCTAGGTTCTGCCATAGTGACCTATGCAGTCTAATCTACGGTCAACTGTAATGTAAAACGAGAATGGCTGGGGCATAGAGAACGATAACAAACACTAAAATATAGTCTCAAGCTTAGGAGCAGCCCTATGGAATGTTTCGTAGCCCTTTTTTTCTTCTGCAAGTGTATGTGTAGTGACGAGAAAAACTAATGTGTTCTTACATTGTCCTGTGCAGGCCCTGAGAGGACAGAGAACACACATACAGCGAAAATAAGAAAGAGCAATGAAGTGGCTGGTTCATCCCTCGGGCATCATAGGATCTCGGTGGCCACACCAAGAAAACCTGGTTCAACTCAAGGTTCAACTTGACGGCACAAGCAATAGGTAGCAGAAGCTTATCAAGGGGCCAAGAGAAATGAGAAATCAAAAAGTGGTCTACATATAGCAAGGTCTACACAGTATTCACAAAGTATGTCTGAAAACATTTGGCTCGTCTGGAAGTAATAAAAACTTAATTTCCCCGAATAACAAAGCATTGTGTTAACCTTTTTATTTCCATGGGCAAGTCACAATGACACGAGCTTTCAACTAGGAATGAACTCTTTTGGCTTGTGTTTCTCGAGACCCTGGATAGACAATGTTGTCCACTGCGTCTGCAAGTTTCTCTTTGCATGATTTTTATGCAGCAAGATCATAGACTAACATAAGTCCCTGAGCATCAACTTTGCTGAGACAAGTTGTTAGCCTGCTGGTGGACACAACCTTTAGGCAGTCTTTTTTGGGGGACATCCGTTGCCTCGAACCAGTAATACCAGAACCTTTGGCCGCTAGAATTCAAACTTCTTGGAGAGTTTCACTCTTTGTAATGTTAAGTTTTGCTGGACAATATCTTACCCACTAATATTTGCAACGAATACTTAAAGGGATAAAACATCTAGGACGGCGACGGTAACTGGACTTCTTTCGTTGAGCAACAACATACAATGGCACAAAATATAAAAACCGCCTCCCAAAGGTTTCAACGTTCTCGAAGAAGGAAAGGAGAAAATCGTTAAAATGAAAGGGAATTAACTATAAATATAAAAGTTTAAAAAGCGCTGGCGTCACAATGAACTATCGGTTATCTGGTTATCTCTGGTGCAAGGAATTTGATTTCTGTCATTGTAAGCGATAATGAAGGTACAGAAATATTGTTGACAGTCCCAAAGTGAAATGACTATAAATTTAGAAGCTTAAAAAGGCACTAGCGTCACGACGAGGTGTCAGTAATCTAGTCATCTCTGGTGTCTGTCTTTGTCGGTGATAATAAATGTAAAGAAATGTCGTTGTTGACATTCCCCATGGGGAATGATTCAACGATTTCTGTTCCAAATCGGTTGATGCGCTGGCCCAGTATTCTAGTATCAGAGAAATAAGGAGTGCAGTCATCGCACGTGCGGCTACGAACGACGATTGGGTGAAAAGACTCATCTGAAGCCTTTGATGCTTCCAATTTGTGCTCTCTGAGTCGATGGTTGACGCATCTCCCAGTTTGTCCGATGTACTGACTGCCGCAGCTTAGTGGAATTGAATAGACCTTTCTTTCTTCGCACGCTACGAATTTTGGGCTTGTTTTACATTGCACCTTCTAGGACTGCCGCTCCAATTAATCTGTTTGCACATCTTTTTTAGGCGCATATGACAAAAAATACCACACTCGTGTCGAACTTGGACGCGATAGATCTTAAACGGTGCGCGGAATTGTGCATGTAGGAAATCACAGCGAAGCGACCTTTCTTTTTCGCAACAACTGACGGAAGTTGTGGTCTGAGAATGAATCTCTCAAGGGTGGAACGAAGTAGGTCCGCAGAAAAAGCCTGCTTTTTCCAACTTCTGACGCTGCAACTTGAAGATACTTTCGGGAGAAATGCTTTCACAACTTGGAGAATGAGGACTCGAAAAGTGACCTCACAATGCCATGCTTAACTGACTTGGAGTGAGCACTGGTGAAAGGGAGGACTGGCTTCTCCAGTCTTTGCTGGAAGGCCGAACAAAGAGCTGATGAATGAGGATGTAACCGTAAATCCAGGAATTGTGGTCCTTTCTTTGAAGGATTTTTCCGTGCAGAAGTTAGCCCCGCTACACAGTCATTGAAAACTTCAAACTGCACCTTCATTATCGCTGAAAATGACAGAAGTCGAATCCCTTGCACCAGAGATAACTATATAACTGATAGCTCATCGTGACACCAGCGCTTTTTATACTTTTGTATTTATAGTAAACTCCCTTTCCTTTTTAACAACTTTCTCATTTTCTTCTTCGATAACGTTAAAACCTTTGGGGAATGGTTTTTATATTAGTTGCCATTGTATGTTGTTGCTCAATGAAAGAAGTCCTGTTTCCGTCCCCGTCCTAGATGTTTTATCCTTTCACGTATTCGTAACTATTCACCAACATGCCCGTTTACAATTATTACTGATATTGGCTCTACTGTCTTATTAAACAGGTTGAAAAGTAATTTTATCATAATATACATTCATGTTGGTATTTGAGATTCAACAAACATTAACCATTTAAATATCTTTTTAGACATACCTCACCGATAGTACTGTTTGAATACAATACTCCGGCAGGGTGGCATATCTACTTCACACTGGGTTTGCTTCTATGTAACACATATCAGAAATTATAATTATTGGGTCTTCAATCCGCGGAAACATACATTTCTCTTTGCTATCACAGTATTTTCTCGTCAACATGGACACCTCCATTCCCCAAAATAATTGTCCATAATGTTAGTCACCTATAATCATGAATGAATGCCGGGTGGCATGTTGTCATCTGCAACCGTGATAGGGAAAGAAGGGAAAGTGACTCAGGCTAGAAATCCCTGAAAGTTTTAACCACTATCAGTGCCCTGGTCTTATCTGACAATAGTGAAGCTCTGGGTGAATTCTGTAACCGGAGAACTGCACTAATCTTTTTTGTTTGACTATTTTGTTGTCCTTATTCGCGTTCGTGCTACGGTTTTATAAATACCATAATAATTAGAAAAAAAAAACATTAAACAAACATGTATTTACCCTTTTCGTTCCCAAACTAGCTGTCCATATTCCGTTCTCCGAGTTTCTGTATTTATTGTAACCAGTTAAAATTGCATGCGGACACATCGTTCATATTAACGAGACATGACTGCATTGTTTGTGCTTCAAAATCGCGAAGACAGATATTCTCACGCCATAGTTGCACCTGAGTCTGCAAAACTTTAGCAGTCACTTTGCGAACTCACCTAAGCAGTTTTAATTCGTGCCCGCCGATAGACTTTAAAAGTAAAAAAGTGTTGTGTCGTGTTAGCGCCAACAGTGTCGCACATTGCATGTACACAGTAGCAGCTATTTCTAACATAAATAGTGCGCGCAATATATATTTAGGTTTTGCATAGCAACGTTTCTTTAAAGTGACAGTGGAAATTATTTTTCGTTGTCATGCAAATGACTGAATAAATGTGTCAGTGAGTGCGAAATAAGCTGCATCTGTTTTCATTCCCTGGAACGCGCCGACGACAAGTAACGGACTGTCAACTGCTGAACGCAAGGTAGGCAAGCAGAACTTACAATTATTTGCGCTTACAATTGACATGGCAGGCGCGAGCCCTGCATTTCCAAGTGAAACCTACTGCGGGAACGGTACTACCGGTACCGCGCGGTAGGGAACAGCGGTACGGCATGGCTGAGGGTCTGCGCCATGTTAGATTTTAAGCGGCTTCCTCTTCGCAAATGGCTAGGAAGCTCTCGACCCGGCTCAACGGCGTCAAAAGTCATAATTAAAACGTTAGCGTTTCATTTTATGAACATGGCTTTTGTCTCCTATTTTACAGGGTGATACAAGGAGACGCCAGGCTCTTTAAATCGACCGGAAAATTCGGTTTCTTAACCTATCGCGCTACGACTTTGTGCAGCGTTGCCCACAGATGGTTCATTTTTGTTGTAAAATTTGCAAAGAGCGAACTTACCTGAGGAAAAAGCAAAGAAAGAAAAAAGCTTAGCTCCTATGGAAACGCAGCGACGCCACCGGTCTTCAAACAACACGGCGCCGTTTCGCACGGGAAACAAGAGATGGCGCAACGAACGCCGCCAACGAAGGAGCATACGGTGCCGAGAGCCGGCGTCTTTTCTTTAGCAGACGATCTTTTCGACTCAAAAGCGGCGCGCGTTCCGCAGGGGGCGACAGTCGCAGAAACAAAAACCACAACTGATATGAAAAAAGGTCGCGCCGCTTTTGATTCGAAAAGATTGTCTGCTAAAGAAAAGACGCCAGCTCTCGGCGTCGTATGCTCGTTCGTTGGCGGCAGTTGGCGTCGCGACCGCTTGCGCCATCTCTTTCTCCCGTGCGAAACAGCGGCGTGTTGTTTGAAGACCGGTGACGTCGCTGCGTTTCCATAGGAGCTAAGCCTTTTTCTTTCTTTACTTTTTCCTCGGGTAAGTTCGCTCTTTGCAAATTTTACAAAAAAAAAATGCACCATCTGTGGGCAACGCTGCACAAAGTCGTGGCGCGATAGGTTAAGAAACCGAATTTTCCGGTCGATTTAAAGAGCCTGGCGTCTCCTTGTATCAACTGTAGTTTCGCAATCTATCGATAGAGCAATGAGTGGCCGATTAGTTGCAGTAATGAGCGCCTCCCACCATGGAAGCGCTGCTGAGCGGCTTTTCACCCAGAAATCGGCTCCATTGCGTTTATGCAAGTCAGTAACCGAAACTTGCGGGCCCCACACATGCACCGGAAAAAAAAAATGTCGCCATTTGCCTCGGCCAGCTGCTTGTACTGGAAGAAGTTCTGCCTTGCCCCAGCCCTCTCGTCGACGCCGTTGCATCTTGAGAAGGCGCCCTGCGGCTTGAAATTGTGCCACAGCTAAAAAAACGCACGCACACACCCGAGGATGCAACGCCGAGTTTGCACAACGGATCCGTCTAACTGTGACCTACTGGATATCAAACAGCGAATAGGCAGGTCTTTTGGTGGGGTTTTCGAAGACCTTCTTGGAATCCTTAAAGCCCTTGACTGTCCCAGTAAAGCCGTGCAATAATTTGTTTGTGATGCTGGCTGTCCCACAACGCTGAATAAACCAAATCTGATTGAATAGGGATACTCCCTTCGGAGCTTGAACGTTGTTTCGCATGCATTTCGTTTTCTCCATTTACACTTTTGTCACTGAAAATATTCCCGGTGGGAGCTTGAGTGGTTGAAAACCACTGCTATAAAACTTTCCAACACTGATCACACTGGGGAAAAGTGCCGAGTCAGCGGGCCGTGGGCACGTGTCTAGTATTCCACAAAAGAGAGCTACTGTGCATGCGCAGAATAAGCTCGACAGCCCAGGAGACAAGAGTGGCTGTGCGCATGAGGCTGTTGGTGGAATGGTCAGTAGTCACAGACAAAATGGAAACATCAGGGAGGACCTTTTAGACTCCTTGCTTAACGACTGATCCACGGCCCATCGACTTACACTGCACGACGCGCTACTCGTTCTCATTGGTAGGTCGTATGAAATTTACCAAAAATCATGAAGGCGAAACGATAAACAAAAATCGGTGTAGCTGTCGAACGTCATGCTCCCAACGTGTGCCTGCCATTATTTGGAAACGCGACGACGAAAGAATGTACACAAACTGTCAGCGCTCTCCCGTGGTAAGCTACCGCGCGAGTAAAGGGAATCGTTGGCCCCTTGAAATTATCACGTATCGGTTTCTCGACACACTGTGCAGGGGTGGCCGAAAATTGTGCATTTTGTGCATCAAGATTTCAAAAACTTAACTTTATTCAGTAAAGACTAACAGCATAAATTCGCCATTTAGGGAAGGGAGTGCTCACATGCTGCAAGTTCTGTGTCTCTAGGCTTGATTCGTAGGATTAGAATATATTTAAATATTTTTTTTCTATCTATTCACACGTGTGGGTGTTCATTCGAAACTTTACGATGGGCGTTCCAAGTGACGCTGCACTGAGAGTGAATGAACGTGTAAATGGAAGCGGTTTTCAAGCTTTTGGCCGTCACGGAGCCGCAATGCATTCGGCCTAGGAGGTCTTGTGCAACGGCATAGGAGACTTTTTGTTATAATGTTTCTTTTATTTGACGCGGTCCCCCCCCCCCCCTTCTCCCCCCCCCCCCCCCCCCCTTCCAAACGCTCTCGAGGACTACCAATGGGTCTGCGGACCACTATTCGAGAACGCTAGACTAAAGCAAGCCCATCGTTCCAAGGCGCATTTTCTCTACCCATGCGGGGCAGCAGTCCGCACTGCCCGTCTATACCAAAGCAGCCGACGCAAGAGCCGCGGACTACGTCAAACTTTGTAAGCCTGGAGCACAGCGAGGCACTCGCTGACGAATCCGTTCCGCACAGGCAAATCGAGACCTGGAGATGTCGAAATTATCACTCACGGCCAACCGAACGCCGATACCGGCGTCGTAATGCAATAGCAGTTTTCAAATTGAGGGCCTACGTGTTTGTCGAAAACCCTGAATGTAATAGGAGTTTAAAAATATATCTCCCAATTTAATAGCAAGCTATGAAGAGGGCTCACCGCCCTGTTTCAAAGGCGAGATTTCCAAGTTAAAGAGCCATACATAATCAGTATCTTTGTTACATTTTACCTGAATAGAGAATGAAGCCGAAGGTACACGAGTAAGAGTCTCTCTTTGAGCGGGTCATTTCCAGCATGCACGCTGAACTGGGTGAAGATATTGTTTGAGGCAAGGTGCACGCTTAAAGCTTCGCTCCCACTCTGGAACCAGTGTAAAGGTATGTTCACACGATGCATCGTTTTGGCGAGTTTGACGTTTTGACAGATGCCCCGCCCCGTCTGAACGAGATAGATAAAGACGCGCTCAAACGAAAAATGATGCGCGCTATCCTCGCTCTTGAAGCGCAAGTTTGCTGAAACTTCACCAAGGCCCATCAATCACCCGAAGAAGGAACGCAGCCGCTGCCAAGTGCTGCTCGACATAGCTGTGACGTCTGACCTTCGAGGCGGAGCGACCTTTCGGAGAAGCCCGATTTTTAATCGTTTCTGTGTCCGGGCCAAAGCTGAAAAAAAAACAAAAAACGGTGGAGGCGATTGATGAGCGGAGAAGCGGAGCGCACGGGCGGTACGGGTTGGATGTATGGTCTGGCGGCGGGATGCAAATTCCTCAACAGTTTCGACGAGTGCAGTCTCTGCCTACAAACATAATGACTGGAGATAATTGATTTCAGCGCTGCAAAAAAGTACAAAATATATTGAGATCATTTGTGTATACTTTGACGTTCGCAGTCTTTCCTTGGTTTGGCAGGCTTAGTAAACCGAGTGAGTCTAATCCGAAAACGTTTATAGAGTGATACAAATAAAGCAACCTGCCTCTTCACACTGTTTGTACTTCATATAATTTGCTCTGAAACGCTTGATATTCCTGGTGCAGATGACAAAGTTCGGCGAAGTTCTCGCGAGGCAAAACGTCATTGTTTTCGTGCGTCAAACTCGACGTGCGAACTAGCTGATTGCTCAAAATCTCGGTTTCGTGAAACCATTGTGCATTGAAAAAATACACCGTCTGAACAAGCCTAAGTTGAACTCTATTGAAACCATAATATTGAGTGAATTTCATTGGTAGCGCAATGATAGTGGTGAATGATACCATTTCACTCAAAAGTCTCGAATGTCACTGCCCTATTATACACAGAGACATGTAGTTGCAACGTAGGGTTTGAAAGCAGAACCGCTGCCTCCAGTGGAAGCTCTCTAACTCTGATAACACTTTGATACAGGTGCAGCCAAAGCAGGACAGAAGTCAATGAGCACGAGCTGGATGCGGAGCTTCTTCAGAACAAATTTCATTGCCACTGGGCAACTCGGCAGTTTTCTCGTAACAAAACCCTGAAAGGCTACGCTTTAAGAAAAGGCAAGGCACATCCAGTTCCGAGATTGCGGAATGTCGCAGACACAATCCGGAAGGGGCTCACTTGTAAGCCTCAATGAACTGAAAGGGCCTCGAGAACATAGACTGGACGGAGATGTAGGTCGTCACAACGGGAGAAGGCGAAAAATCAATCGCACATTGAGAATTCGGTCGTATGGCGACAGATCAGCCGCATGGCAGCAGATCAGCTGCACGGCAACAGATCAACCGCATGGCACAGATCAGTCGCACGGCAACAGATCAGCCATAGGGCTACAGATCAGACACAAGGCAACAGATCAGCCGTACAGCTACGGATCAACTAAATGGCAAAAATAGAGCCGCAGGGCTATAGGTCAGCCGCATGGCCGCGGGCAGAGACTGTGGGGTTGGGGGTGAGGAAAGGCGAGAGGACAAGTGGCCGCTTGCCGATGACGATACAGTCTTCGAGGCAGTCGAGGACGAAGCCCAGGATATTCGTCTTGGAGATGCGGACGTCCAGGGGCAGCTGGGCCATCACCCTACCGACAACGGTAAGGTCCCCGTCGTACGGACTGAAGGAGCCCATGGCCCCCATCGTCAGGGTGCTCACCTGCGCACAGAGAGGGGAGGAGGGGGGGGGGGGGGGCGTTTGAACGCGGGCTCGAGCAGGCGTGACTACAGCGCCTGGATCGTGTGACTGGTGCGTTCAAAGCTGGTTCGCACACGAATGTGCAAAGGCCCGCTCACACACTTGCGTTTGCTTACGACCCAGTTCTGAGGATCTTCTACGAGAGAAAACAAAGGCAGGTTGGTGCCATCTATGAAGTGGCCCTGGAAGCGCACTTTGCTCCGTTCACCCCTAAGCTGAGACTGCGGTGGGAGCTACGTCCTCGTTGGACCAGTCGTTTGAGACGTCGTCCTCTTTATTTTCTGTCTCTTCTTCGTTTTGATGTTTCTTTTCCACCACAGCCTCAGGTTAGTCAAACATGGTTAATTTTAAAGTTGTCTTAGTGAATAGCGAATTTCGAGGATCCCGACTTCACAACAGGCAAAGGTTAAAAAAAACGAGAGAGGCACAAGTTCACAGCTCCTTGTGCACAATCCGCAGACAAGTAAGGCACTTTTTTCTACACCCGACCAGTCCGCTGGAGGCAAAATACTTTGGACGTAAATTAAACATAAAAACGGCCTTGAGCATTCTTTTGAAGATCCAAACCGCGTTTCTGAAGAGGAGTACTTTCACCGAACACAACAGAAGCCAATATAGAATCATTCGCCCCCGACGCAGCGATGTCGCACGTTCTTGTAAATCGCAGCTATATTGGAGTAACTAATTAATCAACCCCTGATTTACAACAGATCTTTCGTGAGCCTTCCTGGTTAAAAATCCTCCGAAGCTCGGATAATTAAATAAAAACTGATGCAGTCTCTGGATTAGCGAAGGAAGGCACGCCTCAAGGAATCATTCACCTAGCATCAGCGAGAGCTTTATTCAGCAGAAGGCGGTCATCAAGTGCGCGCGTCGATGTAAAGGTGCCTGAGGGTGGGCGCCGTCAATAGGCTGAACGGCGATCCCCGAACAAAAATTCTAGAGGTCGAAGGACTGGCAGGACGAGAACCGCTGCTAATTTTGTGGAGACAAAGCAAGCAGCGTTCAAGGTTAGCGCGCCAGGCAAGATCGTAAAAAGGCTACAGATGCAATGGCAAAAACATTTCATCAGGATCACAGTACAAAAAGTCTACTTCGTCCCGGCAACTAGTACGCGCTTCTGAAGTGCTGGAAAATGTTGTCAACAAATATTGTCGTATCGATAGATGCTCAATATGCAAAAAAAAAAAAAAAATGTATCCGGACTACTGTAAACTTCCTCAGTTGTCAACTTTGAGGAGCATAAATCGTCAGTGTACCTTCGAGGTCTTCTAGAATTTAATGTAAGCTAGATAAGCTAGCGACACACTGGATGATGCAGGAGAGACTCGTAAAGCAGTGATAGAAAAGTTGTAATCCGAGGTTTATTGCAAGGACGAAGTTTCATAGCACATTCTTTTTGTTGTGCGGTCTCAGTGTCATGTACTTCTTGGGTTGCCGCCTATCGAGTTCTTGTGAGTTGTAATGTTTTACCCGCAAGTGCTTTAAAATTATTAAACTGTTCTTTGCAAATACAAATGATTTCACTCAGATTCGTTTTCATACGCCTACGGCCCAAAACGAGTCCTACTTTCAATGCATGAGGCTGCAGAGTGAGAGATAAAACAAAATGCATGGTTGCCATCCGGAAGGTAATGGCTCTCACAATAGCGCCCGTGAAAATGAAATCGGTTAAAGCGAACCGCATGTTCAGTTTTGTGTGGACTTCAAACCCTGTGTTATTCAACTCTGGATTACAGTGGCCCTCTGGATACAGACCCCAAGGGTTCGGAAATTTGCCATACAGTTTTACTTGGTGTCTTTGTGGTGGCGTCTTGAAAGTAAAGTACACATTTGAGCTTATGATGTAAGCGAGAGGTACACAAAATTGTTTAGAAGTTTTTTTAGGGGGGCGCGCGAATTTTGTACACATTCAAGGAGTCATGTCTCCCCCATAGTCGCTACACCTGGGGTGCCTCAGGGATCTAATCTTGATCTATTTTATACATAATTTTTTCCAACGTTCTTTTCGACTGTATAAAGGTTTCTCAAGTGTTGCAATATGCTGATGACGTAAAAATATTCCACAAAATTGAGATCCCTGGAGATTGCTTGCAATTACCAAGGGACATTAATGCGGTCAGTGCGTGGTTTTCAAATAATTGTCTTTTGTTAAATTCAAGAAAAACCAACATCATTACATTTAGTTGAAAAAAATTGTGCATACGAATTCTTACATGCTGAACCAGTGTGAAATACACTGTAAAAAATGTATGTAATATAACAGGAAATATCCAGAAATTGTCGGTAAAAATACCAAAGCGGTTCTGTTAAGCTAAACTACAGGCACGCTTATCGGTGAAAAAACAGAGATTACATTATTTATAAGAAACAGATTTATTTGGTGAATAAATAAACCACAGGAACTGAAATTCTCGGTAAAAAAAACAAGAATTTATGTTATTCTCAAAAACGTAGTTGAAGGGTAAATAAACAGTAAATTAAAACTCACTTTCTGTAAGAAACCAGTTTCTTTTAGTCCTCGACGACATCGCTTTTTGATAGTAAATATAGGAAGCAAAGTACTTGGCGCCCTAGTTATCTCGGACCAAGCTTTAAAAAAGGACCGAATTCGCTCTAGGCGAATGAAACCAACTGTATGTTGTTAGCAGGCGTCTTGCCAATAAAACAGTAATTGTTTTATTAAGTATAATTATTTATTTAATTAAAAGCAATCAGCTAGCCTTTAAAATAATGATTTAAGAGTTAAGGTGTCAATTGAAAGCTCGTAGAGAGCCTTAAGATGGAGGTGTTTGCAACGTGGTGCGCTTTGTGCCCCTTTTATCCAGCTTTAAAAAAAAACGGCCGCATCCCCTCTGATTACACCCCCTCCAGGTGCGGACGCAGATATTTCTATAAGGGGAGGGGTTTCAGGTGTTGGTCAGAGTGTCCTATGTTTAAGACCCCCCTCCCTCCCCCCCCCCCCCCTTTTCCGCGCCCTAAATTTTTACACATGCAGAATTCAAGGGGGAGAGGGTCAGGCCATGCGGACCCCCCTCTGAATCCGTCCCTGACCCCCTCATATATTAGTCACTCGCGGAGAGCAAGGTCCATGATAAGAGGCAGGTGATTGATTGGTCCGGCGAACATGTATCTTCCACTGCACCGTCAATTTAGGGGAGAGGGAGCAGAGGCCTTGGCCCCGACCATAGGCAGCACCATGAACGAATTATGTACCTCGGATGCAAGTTGCCTGGGTCATAGCTGTGGGTTATAGCTCAGAGCGAGAATCGACCGTATAAACATGCATTCGAAGAAAAAGAAGGACATGTGATAGGAGAGGTGGGGTGGAAACTGCAGCACTGGATGACAGGCGCCAGGGGTTTTTCCTGGGATTGAGATGAAGGGGGGTGTCTAAATGTGTGGGGGGGGGGGAGAGTTGGGGGGGGGGGCATTGAGAATATAGGAGTTGCGAATTAATGGGGTGCCTTCAGAAAAACAAGGCGGGGGGGGGGGAGTACACCCGTAGGGGTGTAGGGGTGGGGGGGGGGGGGGGAATCATTGACAGGAGCGCCGGTTCTGGTTCAGGTTTGGAGCGGCCCGACACATTCTTTAAAAAAAAATGGGTGCGTAAAGGGACCAACCGCCATCATTCATCCCCACGACCCTAGCGCCCTCTTTTCAGAAGCGGTAACTCGAGCAGCTCGTCCCTCGGGCGTTTCGTTGCTCCTACTGGAGTTGCTCCCTTAATAAATACTTTAATCCCCTCCTCGTTAACTATGACTGCCGCAAGCCTTCGATGAAATGGATAAAGCATCACTCAAGTACCTCTTTTGGAAAGAATCCTTGGAAAAACAAGATTTTGGCCCCGGGATTTAGATATTGTGACTACCTGCGCATAGTTAGTGAGTGTCTCCGTCCGCGAAAAACATGAAAACGGACGCCAAGCGACGCGGAGGCGGCCGGTAACGAGGCTACCTACTCTCTAACGACCGCTTCCCAGGGTTGCCAACTGTAGGGTAATTACCCTACTTATAGGGTATTTTAGGCATTTTTTGTACATTTTAGGGTTGTAGGGCCGTCCGGTCATTTTCCCACCAAAATTAGGTTATTTTCAGAGGTTTCTTTTTCAACGGCGAGCTTTAATACAAAAAAAAACAGTAAAGAAAAAAGCTGCCGTGCAAGCTTTGCATAGCTTTACAACCCGTGTGCTGCCACACCAAGACATCATGCAAAACGAAAGTATCCAAGTTGCAAGACGTGCTAGTAGAGAGCACCATACACCAAGTTGGAGTAAAGCCCCTCGATATGTTTCCGTTTGTCTTGCAAGTAGCGTCAAATGCGCGAGCGCACGTGGCCCATGTCTCGAGCGGCCCTTGGAAGCAAATGGCGGCACAGCACTGAAATGAGCGGTCCTTGGAAGCGAATGGCGGCGGAGCACCCGCTCGTGGCATGTGTCTCGCGCGTTTCCACAACAATGGTTGGCGGTACTTGTAAAAAACGCCTTTATCAAGGGGCTTTAAGTTGGAGGGTATTGGAGAGCTGGAGCAAGTGGGAGAGGTCAGAGCCGTTTATTGAGAGAGTTTGGCCATACATTGGTTTGAATAGGCGAGCATCTCGGGCCAACCACAGGCCGCGAAACAGCCCCTAGCGGTGGTTGCGTGCTCTAAATTTGTGCCACGACTATACTTCGTTTCACCTTATGTGCGAGCGAAGGCAAAACTGGAAGCGCGAGCGCGGAAGCTCCGTGCGTTCAGGCTTTGCTCGAGCGCGCGAGCTGGGGAGAAATGCCAAACGCGCTGGTCTCGCGCTTCTAGCTTTGGCTTCGGTCGCAGGTAAATTGAAACGAAGTATAATTTGAGCCGTGCCGAGCGGAACTCCGCGTCTCAAGACGCTCGCGCACCCCACCCTTTGCACTGCTTTCTTTCAGCCAGTCTCAGGACGCTGTTCTAGCAGTGCAGACAAAGGCATGGGCACGCGCGCGTGGCTTTGGAAAGTGCCTCCTATGCACGAGGTCTCGTACAAACAATAGCGTTTCGCTGAGCTAGGCTCACGCGCCTGTGCCTTTGTCTTCACTGTCGACATTTGTGAGATGGAGTAGAGGTCTCCTGATTGGTCGACGCTGTGGCACAAATTTAGTTTACGCTCTAAGCGTGGGGGGAATATTCGGCACTGGCGGCGGCCTTTGCTCCGCCTATTGTCCAAACTCTCCTAATATACGGCTCTGGGAGAGGTGGGAGGAAGTGGAGTTACGCATACGAAGTTTGGAGCCAGAAGAGGTATCTTCCCAGTGGAAATGTTCCCGCCAATTTTTACATGTTGGTTGGGGATGTCTGTGCGCTCGCTACATCACTGTTGGGCTGATACCACACAGCGCACATGCAAGCATGGTGTTCTAGAATAACGCACGTATGCGCGTGCATGCGTGCCCTGTCGCTTTGTACTGAATTAATATTACCCTGTATCATCATAACCCTTGCAACAGTATTATCCGAATAATGATTTGCCTCGTAGGGTAAAATGTAGGGTAATAAGAAACATTCGTAGGGAAATGTAGGGTTTTCTAGACCAACGCTGTCTGGACGCTGGCGTGGGGTATTTTCGAAAAATAGGTTGGCAACACTGCCGCTTCCGCGCCTCCGAAGCTGCGACCTGTGGAAGCGACGGCCTCTGCGAAGAGAAGGGAAAGTTGCTACCGATTGAACGGTGAGTTTCGATTGCTTTGACCACTTGTAGAGCAGCAGGAACGTTATAGGCATTTCAGAAGGTGCTTCATAGAGCTGCAGTATTGCCCTGTATGATAGGCGCTCGCTCTCCGACGCGGTCGGGCGCGTGCTCGCCCGTGTTAGCGTGAACGAAAACAAACGAGGCCTAGCATTTCGAAACTATGCCCGGTGTCAGTCAGTTCATCAAACAAGCGATGTTACGTCGCAGATTGTTTCGACGACGCAGCGACGTTTTAATGCGAGTTAGTTTCATCGAAAAGTTCCCGTGTTCGTTTCATCGACAAACCTTGCGACGTTTCATCGAAAACGTCTTTCCGCGCTTATCTCCTCGGTCGTCGGCGTTGCGAGGTTCCGGCGACCGAGGTGGTATGAGCTCGCTGAAACGAGCGTTCCGAAACCTTGGCGGTTCCTATGAAGCCTGGTGCGAGTTCGCGCCTCGAGATTATAAAGTAGATAGTAGATATTTTGCCGGCAACCGCCACAACAAGCCGGGGAAAAAAATTGCCGCAGTTGTTACAACGATTATATAAACCAATGGAGTAGCTCACTGGCAGACAATAAAAAAAAGTAATAATTAGGTCAGTTGAAAGGGGTTTGCTTCTCATTCAGCGGAACCAGGTTTTATCCAAAGGCTGGAAGCAATGTTTTTTTTAACATTTGGTGATATATACACAATTACAATTTACGAAGTTTCACCCTGACGCTCTTAGGTCAAAGAAATGGTCGTATTTGCTATTCGTAAATAAACATATTTTCAATCAATATTAAAGATTTCCCGAGTGGAGCGAGTGTTTTTAGCACGTAGTGCGGACTGTTTGGAAGGAGATAAGCGCTTGCGAATTTATTTGTGGCCTATCAGAGCCGCCTAGGTAAGTCCGCTCTACGGAATGTCGCAGGGGTGTCCACAAAATTTAACAGTGCCGCGAAGTCGTGCTCGCGCGCGTTTAATTAAGCATTACTTTATTCTTTTACTTTCTCCACGGGTTTGCGAGTCTTTTGGCCGATATTGGTTGGCTCCGCGGCACGGTTCATACTTTCAACCATGGTCCGGAGTCACCAAATTGGAAGGAACTGAACGCTGTAACGATACACTTGTTCATAGAGCCCCGCGTCGGAGGTGCTTTTATCTTGTAATACTTGTCTGCTTTTGAGATTTTCACTTCGTAGTTTGGTTTCGCCCTCTGTATAACTTCTCTTGTGCTCGTGGCTTCGAATGTGTTTTTGTATTGTTCATAGCTGCTCTTGTGAACTTCGTTTGAAATGTTTATTTTCCTTTTGTATGCTGGGGGGTTGTTCATGTGTTGGTTGTGTTTGCTTTGGGCTTTGAGCCTTTTCATTGGTGCTAAAGTTATAATCCCGCTAAGATGTTCGAAGTTTGTGGTCTTTTTACCTTTCACATCCGATATGTCTTCGCGTTAAAGTTTGACCAGTGTTCCTTTATAAATAAAGTAAGGAGTCGTTATTTTTTATAGTGAAGCTGCTTAACTAAAACCTTGGATCCAGTGTGGGACATGAAGTTTTGTGTTGCTCAGTATAATGTGACTATAGTGTCTTGCTTTTCGCACCTCATTATCCAACATATGAAAAGCCATTAGACATAACTTTGAGACGTGCGTCGGCCACTCCCACTGTTTACTGTCTTAGTGAAGGTTGAAGGGCCTTGCATATACCTAGGGTTCCACGTTTTCGGTTTCTATTTTTACAAAATTCGGCATACTTTTTTCGGTGATTATTTTAAAATTAAATTTTCGTTTTTTTTTTTCGGCGTATATTTATGCCCACAAAGGTTTGTCAGCTTTTTCGGTTAATATAAAATAAACACCTACGGACACCGGATCTGATGATCCTTGCAGCTCTGATATTTGAGATCACTCAAATAACGGCACAGATACATTGAAAAAGAAATCGACACATTATTTGGCAAATGTGTGCCACCGTAAAAGAAATAAGCAAAAAAAAAACAGCAGAAGTATAAACAAGTCAGATATGAAGCCTATGCCAAAAAAAAAAAAACATGGAACTTCACCTTCTGTACATCAGGATTATGTGATCTTATTATAGTACACACACATGTACTTTCCCAGGTTCCCCTCCTTGATCCGCACTCTTTCTTTCCTGTTAATAAGACCCTGAGCTTCGAGACTGCCCTCTCAACGCTAACACTGGACACTGGCAGGCTGAGGAGATGAAGCGCTGCATGCCTGAGCCAAAATCGGCCAACCAACCAAATATGAACGCCAAAAGAGACACGGTGTGATGTTTTGAAGCACAATACGACATGCAGAGGTTGCATCAAGTCAGTCTTCCTTACAACGAGTTTGAAAACACGCTCGTACATGGCGAAGTCATGGGGCATTTCGGACTTCACGTTCCGATCGATGATGCGCACATTAAACCAAAACGTTGTGATGCCGTTCGTGTATCCCATACATTCGGACACGTTTCGATAGACACTGTCGTTCCACTTTTTCGCCACGGCTCTGCGGTACGACTGGAAGGTCAAAGTGACCTTTTCCGGTTAAAACTGAATTTTAGAAAATGGATTCGATGAACTTTTATCGGTTTGAATTGAAAATGCGGAACCTAAAAATTGACCTTTTTCGGTTAAAACCGAATTTCAGAAAATGGATTTGGCGTACTTTTATCGGTTTTATCGGTTTAAACCAAAAACTCCGAACCCTACATATACCGCACCTTTTTTGCCATGTTTGTCACCGTCGCAACTGCACAGTTTACTCTCCGTGCACTTTCGGAGAGAACTCAAAATATTTTCAGAGGAGGTGTATGAATATTTTCTCATTTAAGATAATAATACAAAATAATTCCTGGCTCAATATTATCTGCAGTCACTACTAAATATATGGTCATAATTAATCATATCTCGTAATGCCATATGAAAGAACTGTGTGGCATATAATATGCACTTTTTCACAATGTTGAAGGTACAATCCAATTTGATGCTTGACTGGCGTATTCTACCAAACTTTCCCCGTCAGATAGCACATGAATGGTATTGTTTCCTTCCACTATTCTATAATCATTTTCTAATCAAGAATGTTTTAATTCAATTAATGTGGCGTACATCAGCTCACAATATGTTTTGTGTATAGGCTCCTTGCACTGACTGTCACATCGCATACGTTTGACCACCATGTAAAAGGAGGAGAGGGAAGCTGCTTTTGTAAGAATTTTGAGTGACAGGTTAATCTTCTATAATGTTCTGGGAGGAGAATAGCGACTTCTGTGCATATCCGAGAGGCACTAAGGAGGATCCTGATAAGATGGGAGCTCCTTCTTCGCCTTTTCTCTGGAGGTCATCGGAGCGATCTTTTAATGACGTCATGTGCAAGCCACGTATAAGTGCATAAGAGAAGGGAAATTGTTTTCAAGTGCTGAATATTGTAATGTCCACAAATGAACTTCTTAGTGCTAAGGTTTTTCTTCATATGGTATAATTGAATTGTTAGTAGTATGGGTGCATATCAATAAACAGCTCTAACAATTATGGATCTCTCCAAATATATTTAGTACGCATGAGACCTTTCTAATCTTATTTCAATAGGTGTGAATGATGTACCTTCGAACAAGTCGGACAAACTCTTTACCGACCTTTATGCAAGTAAGGCGACTCCTCCATAATTTTACTGCTTTTGTGGCTATTTATAAAAAAAAAATTGAAAAATCTTAGGCATATAGTATAGCTAGGTTAAAGATGAAGTATGTGTTATTTTTTTGTTGTTTCTAGGGCTGACCCTTGTTAATGTGCAATGTTGAACAAGAGTGACTTATTTTGTTGATTTTGCTTTTGGCAGTCAAGAGCATCGGCATCTGCTTTGAAGACAAGCACTAGCCACATCGACAACGTGGAAGAAATAGCTCCTGACGTAAAGAGGCTCCATATGAAGGATGACACAAGCCAAATTTTGCATCCACAAAAAGGATTTGCCTACAAAAACTCTTCGCAATTGAATACCTTGTAAGTGTATCCACCTTTTGAGTTTAAATTTGATCTGCTTGTCATATGAAAGCTGCATCCTTTACACAAAACATAGCTGCCATTGGAAGACCGCCAGTGCCTGCTGATTTCTTACAATTTTTTTATTTTGCATGCCAAGACCTCAGGCTAAGGTTTCCCATTTTTCATTCTGATTAAGTACAAAACGAGCGTGTTGGTAACAGTAAATAAACATGAGGAAGATACACAGAAATATACATAGAATTCTATTGTGATCATTCTAACTACACAAATTACTTCTCAGGGGCCACAAAGCTGTGAATTTCATGTTCACAACGGTATAGTGCACAAAGGAAACTTTTTTCGCACAAATGTGATCAGTTTGTAAGACAGTCTTATGAGCAATGGTAATCATTCTGTGATGAAAGTCTCACCCCTTACATGTCGTAGGAGAAATTATGTTTGCTGTTATTGAAAACAATGAGATGAACTATGTCATTTTTAATCGCGGGCTAGTTGGTTCGAAAATGGCATAGTGTAAACCAGAAGTGAGCACATCTTTCAATCCCAAGAGCCCTAAAATATTGCAATGTGGTCCCCCCCCCCCCCCACCCCGCACACACACATACACAAACCCATCTCACCACGCTCATTACACTGATAATGGGTAAAGACTGGTCTCATTTGTATATTATTTTATCAACTGGAATGAAGGGCATTTCAGGAACACATGGTGAAAGGGAGAGACCCTTTATATGCCCAGAAAATGCATAGCTTCCGCTTCCTGTGAATATATCGACAGCAGCCTGCTCTCTTTTGTGTCATCCCCTGATCCATAATTACTGTATGCCTCGGGCAAGAGTTATTATTTTCTGATGGCAAGGAATATCGCGTACACTACATTGTTTTTATTCTCAATATTAAGCACGCCGCCAGAGATGCTATATCTTTTGTGGCTCTATGCTCTAAACTGTCATTCAATATTCCTGAGAAACTGTGCCAAAGAAAACTTGCACGTCAAAGTTAATAGTAAAATATTTTGAAGTCGGTGCCAGCGTCACCATCAGCACTTCAGCTTCACGAGGCCCCATGCTCTCACTGTCCACATTCTAGATTACACTGTGATGCTAGGATGATAAGAAACAAAAATCACAGTATAGGGTCTCCACTCCAGCTGAGTTTATTTTCAAGAGAATGACAACTAATATACAGTCAGACGAGTAAAGGGGGAGGTAAAAACACACATGTACTTTTAGATTGCACATCTGTGAAATATGAAACAAGTTAGTTGACTGAAACTAGCGAAACAGGATCAAACACTCCAAGTGGTGCTAAAGTGCCCGACAAGACCACCTCTTTGAAGGATCAGTAAGTCGATTAACTGACAGAACTTACCTTTTTTTCTACTGATATACGTGAAACATAAAATAATTCTGGGGACAAACAGCTGGTACAAAAACCTTATAATAAAAGTAACATAAGTGTTAATTCAAATGTAAGCATGGCTGATTACAACAATTACCATGCTCCTCTAGCCAGCATTTTTGTTAAGAACATATGATTCTTTTAGAGAAATCCCTTTTCTTACATAAAATGTATTTTTCCTTGGCACACATTAAACAATCTATTGCTTGGCAAGTTCGGGAGCAGGGTTTTGTTCTCATTTAGGTTTACACTGTTCTAATTCTCAAGCAAGTTTTAAGCAAAAACTAATCACTCTGAGCGATTGAAACCAACTGTTTGTTGTTAGCAGGCATCTTGCGAAAGAGAGTGTTTTTTGTTGAGCCTGATTAACTAATTAATTGAAAATAATTAATTAAAGATTGATTTATGGTCAAAGGTGTAAATTGGAAACTTGTAGAGAGCTTTAAGAAGCACTCAATGTAAGTGCTTGCAACATGGTACACCTTGCCTGGTTCTTTTTTCCAGCCTGCAAAAGACGCCCACGAGATGCAAAGAAATACCACATGACAATGCACTCCCCTAATCGCAGCGCACGCGTGCTCTGCGAGCGGGTGGTATTTGAGGGCAGGATAAAAAAAGCACTCAAGGTGCACCACATTGCAAACTCATCCATTGGGTGTTTCTTTAGGCTCTCCACAACTTTCCAATCGACGCCTTTGCCTTTAAATATTTAAAGAACTAGCTAACCAGTCGTAATTATCTACTTAGGCACAATAAAAAAAAATATATTGCCTCTGGCAAGACGTCTGCTATAGAGTTGGTTCCATTCGCCTGTAATGCTCTGCTTTTTTTAAAGCTTGGCTCCAGATAACTCAATCACTCAATTTCTAAATGAGAGCTAAAAAAAGGAAATAAACTGTTTCTCTCTACCTGCACCACCTGACGGTATAACAGGTTTAATCCAATATAATATAAAAAATGAGGGCCGTAATTGGCCAAACGTTTCTTTAGTTCTTAAAGCCAATTAAAAAGAAAAACAGGGAGGCAGCTGAACCTTGGCATTGGAACGAACTTGGAGAATCTTGCGGGCAATTTTGATCGTTTTTTTCCTTTAATGTTAAGTTATTAATTGTTGTCCCGTTTGGTCCGGCCTCTTGTCTTCGGTGTTCTTGTGTACCTTATTAAGCGACCAGGTGCACTTTCCCCCAATTATTGACTTAAAATGTGGCGATGCGCATAATTCCCGCCGGCAGTTCAAACATTCTAAACATGGTGGCAACCCAAATTTCTGGTTCACAACACTTCGGTGCCCTTATTTGAAATGAGTCTATTAGGCACATGATTATCCATATGATGGGCATCTGCCAAATTGGTCGTTGGCACTCACCAACATCGCATTCATATTTTTTCTATGCAATGCATAGTTCTCGTAGGAAAGTTTTGGCCAGCATTCCATAACCTTACTGTATATTTAATTAATATAGGTTTCATTGGAAAGAATGCTATAGTAAAAATATATGTTTGTTTGATTTCAGGGGTAATGCAAGCATCAACCCACCGAGAGGCACCAAGATTGTTAAAAGGAAGAAGTAACACTATGTGTCATCCGCAGTTGCCAAGTTGATGCCGTCCCTGGAGGAGTATGCCTTTTAAGTAGAAACATTCCTAAAACTTCCCCGATTTAGATAAAAAGGTATGTTCTGGAAATTTCATCTTAAAGCCCAAGCAAGGCAAAGAGAAAGAATCATATGTATCTAATGGTATATAGGGCGGCATAAACAGCGCGGCAGGATGTCATTTGCACCGGAAAAATTGGCTTCTGTATGTAGCCAGCTCAAAATTTTCACCACAGGTTTGCTCTAGTGGTGCACATTACCTTGTGAACTTCAAAAGCGTAGATCCATTTCTGTGGTGGCCACTGATGCAGGCGACCAAGTCGCAGTGAGCGGTTAGAGCCCGATGCGAAATGAGTACTCGCATTTCACATAGAATGGAGGACTTGTTTCGCAACTGGCGCGGGTCGAATAGAGCAATCGCAGAGTCGATGCGACTTGGTTGTCTGTGTCGTTGCCCGCCATAGAGATTTAGAGGAATAGTGTTGTTGTTTCTGATAGACATGGAGCAATACTTTGCTATACATGTTTGGTTCAAATTTGATCTAGCTATGTGCAGAAGCTAATTTTAGGGATCAATTTACAGCCTAACACTATTTAGGCCACCCTACGCTGGGTGTTTGCTTTTAGCTGCACCAAATTTTCAAAACAAGAAGTTTCATTGGGTAACTTCATTTTGCACTTAGCTTACTCGATGGTGGGCACTACAGACGAGGTTGCTTGTGCAAGTAGGTGGCTAATTAACAGATATTTTAATTAACCTCTAATTCGTAAACGGAGCCATATTCTTTCAATTAGAAACTTGCTGGCCATGGTCAAAAACCACCAAAACTGTGCATAAATGTTGGGGGCACGTGCATTGTTTTGACAGTCATTTGATGTAAAAACTATGCATCTCACAAAAATAGGGTTGGCACCACGTTTGTCATAGTCAAGAAAACTATTTAATGAGGCACGTAGTGCTTAGGATAATGAAGTTTTTAAACAGTTTTGCATAAAATAATATTAATCAGTTCCAGTTAGAGACTTGCTGGACATAATCAGAAATCACTAAATCAGTTAATTTTAGAAAGATTGGGAGCACATACGAAGTGGTATTTCACAAAAAATGCCACTTTTAATGCAGGCACAACGCTTACAGAGCGAAAATGTAGATGATGAGACGGAAAAACATGAAGGTCGCGACATATTTGCAGGAGCCAGAGAAACAATACATATGCTACCAGTCTCTAAATTTGAATGATTTAGTGGTTTCTGACGATGCTCATCAAGTTTCTAATTGTAACTATATGCTTATTTTTCTAACAAAAAGGTTAATAAAACATCTCTTGTTCCTAGTGGCCGCCAAGTTAAGTAACCTAATGGCACTCTCAAGAGTGCGCTAGTGCAAGTTCCCTTCAATATTTTTCTCCATAGAAAGAATACCTGGTATATATTCTGGAAATGTCATTGTTAAGAGCCCAAGAAAGCAGAGTTAAGAGTCGAAGTAGGTATGTTCAATAAATTCCATTTGGTCAGTCCCAAGCGTCGCAAAGTTAAGAAATAAAGTGCAGTTTCTAATAGTATGTTGAAGAGATGTCATCTGGTCAGAGCCCAAGCGTGGCAAATGCAATAAATAAAGTGATTATTTACAAATAGTACAATATCTCATGTTTTCTTTCTTTAACAACTTTGACGACTTCTTTGATAGCAAACATCCAGGCATTAATAAGTCCAGGATGGTGGGGAACGTGCAAATATGGCGTGTTCCCAAAATGATCAGTGGTTTATTTCAGTTGATGTTGAATATTTGATCTACTGACATTTCTGTTCAACGGAAAAAAAAAGTTTCCAAGTTGATCTGAGAAACAATACACTTAATTTGAATTTCGGTTAATTAAGAGGCCCTCTAAAAAACTGCTAGCCTGCGAGCTTTTGAAGCTTGCAAACCGTTGGTTGATGGGCCAATTTTGAAAGCACGTTTCTTTCACAGCTTTACAGAATACGGCAACTGTATTCCGGATTCTGTAAGCGGGGTGCGATAACAGTGTACAAAAACAGGTAGGAAACTATAAGACCCTGAAATGCCTTGTCACAAGGTATAGCGTATTTATTAATCAAAAAAATTATTGCCATGTTCCTCACAGGCGCTTAGTAATTTTTCTATAACTATTCAAACTGTCTTCATATTCATATTGCAAAGTAAGACTCAATTCCGCCCCTGTGAAGGTATTTACTCCTACTTTGGAGACTCATGTGCAGTGTCGGCTTGTCTTCCGAGAAACGTAGTCCGAGTCTGTAGGCGAAACCAAAGGTAGTTGACCAATGCACTCGGAAGGTGCCACTTTCTGGATGTTGATGATCTGGAACTACATGCCAATCTGCTTAGTCGAAGCAAGGACTTTTATTGGACTGGAAATCAGCGTCTTACTCAGCAATAGAGAAAGACTGAATAATAATGGAGGCCTTGTGAAAACAAGTGTAAATGTTCATTAAGAATGTGGCGATAATCGGATGGTAATGAATAAGTATATGCTCTACCTTGCGAGAAAATTTGACATTACCCTCTAACCCTCTCTTGTACATGTTTCTTATGTACTAGTCCCGCAAAGGCGACAGACAGCAACAGCCGACTCTGACAAACGTCCAGCATTCACACAATGTTACCTTTGGCAGGCTTGAATCACTCGAGGTTCGTTCCCGTGCTCAGTGTGCTCCGTGAACGAAGCATGACTGATTGCAAGCCTACCAAACTTCGCTTTGCATTAATGCTGCACGCACTCGCGTTTTGTCTGTGTCGGCTGTTGCTTATGACGCTTTGATAGGAGTCGGGCTTAACAGATTTTTTTTCGATGCTCTGGGACAGTTATTTTTTATTATGTAAATTCTGTTACATATTTTTAATGAACACTAATTTTCTTGTTACAAATTTTTTTAAGTTGTCTTTTTACAAAGCTGTAGAACAGAAACTCTGTTTCTTCTTTAAGAAAAACTGTTTTTTCACCAAATTCAAAAATAGAAAGTCGATCTTTTTACAGAGTTCCAGAACAGAAAACCATTCTTTTAACAGAAATCATTTTTCTACAAAATTCGCCCAACAGAGAGTTGATTTTTTTACAAAGTTCCAAAACAGACAATCCTTCTTTTAACAAAAGCCGGTGTTTTCAACATAATCGACTACAGAAAGCCGATCTTTTTACAAAGTTCCAGAACAGACACTCTTTGTTTTAACAGAAACCGGTTTTTCGCAAAATTTGACAACAGAAAGACTATTCGTTTTACAGAAAAGCCAAGAACAGGAAATGCTATGATTTTAACGGAAAGTATGAAAACAGGGAAACAGACGAAAACAGAAAATTCGTGGCAAGAAACTTGCCAAGCTTTTTCTGTTTTTTTACACAGTTATTTTTTACAGTGTATCACACGAAATGCAGAAATATTTAAGTCCAACTACGCGGAAACAACTCTGATTGGAATGGCATGCTTGAAACCATCGTTTCAACATAAGATAAAGGCTAATTTCGAGAAACGTTAACCCTGTTATTTAACTGAAGCACTCCCCTGTGTAACACCCTGACCCCCAGGGCTCCTAAGATAAATAAACAAGTTAACCGGTTTTTCTTTATCGAGATTAAACCGTTAGTTGATTAATAGCAATGTTAATCAATTCATTGACCAGCCCTAGTTAAACGCTGTTACAAAACGAGGGGGAGGCGGAAGTTTGTGGCGCAGAGCTCTAATTTCTTCCTTCTCTTCGCGCAAGAGCATATATGTAGAAGTCTTTCTCGGATTCGAGTATAGTAGAGCTCCTAAAGATTTTATCCGTTGTAAGCCGTGACGACGGCTTTGCCTGTCAGACTCACCGTATTACTTCGGACGGGCAACAACGATTAGGTTGCAGACAATTAGATTATTGTTGCGAAACATTGCCTCGCCAGTATCAAGCCACTGACGTTCATGTCGCCGAGGTTTACGCAACTTTATAAGAGGGTACTCTATTTTGTTTTCTCGAACAGACTGTTTTATCAAGAAGAAAGGCGTGGTAGGAAAAGAAAACAAAAAGAGAAAATAAAAAATTCTAGAATAAATGAACAGACGCAGGAATGAAATGAGTTTTGGATGGAAGTCAGGTAGTATTGAAAACTAAATGACAACCGGCTGAAATAGTTTCCGAAATTGTTTCGATGCGCCGTTACGCTTTGATATCATATGTTCTCTTTCGAACAGGTATTTCGAAAGTGAAACCGATAAAGCCGAGGACACTGAGCGGCAAGAACAGCAAGGATCTAATAACAAACTTGTAGTATTATAGCTTTGCTTAACTTTACGACGAAAAACAAAAAAAAAAAACGACGCATCGCCGTTTCACCAGGTGCTTGTTGTACCGTAGCAAACTCTGTTTATTTTTTATTCTGAACGGTTTTAAACGCTACAAAATCTTGCTTCTAAAGCGAAGACGTGATTGGCTTCTACTGTATATCCCGCAGCTTACTGAGACTCATTTTGTTGATCACTACGATTTGGAAACGGAAAGGAACGTTTCTGCCAAATTACGTTCCCGGGTAAGATGTCCGCCCAGTTTCTTTCGGTATGGATGAGCATCGGACTGTCAAAGATAATTACCAAAAATGTAACAAACGCACATGAGGTAATGTTACAGTTACTCACGTAATATATGCCCGAGTTACATATCTAGATGCTCATCTAAACCTGTGCCTAGATACTGATACAGAAACTATGGCAGTTTCCTTAGCTAGTCAAACAAGTTTTCGCAATATTCAGGTTTTATCTCTTCCCGGTATGTTATTTACTATTTATAAATTCAAAATAGCTATTGAAAAAACGGCAAAAAAATTTATGCCAAAATCACCATTCCAACTTTCCTGCGCTTCCGGCGGGGTGACTTCATACCATGGAGGTAGAAAAAAGAGGAAGAAGCTACATACCGGCTCAAGGCAGCCAAACGAGGAAATTGCAGGTGAAGTCGAAAGTAGAGGTCACGGTCGGCGGGAATGCCCCCAAGGGTGAGCAAAATAGCTGTTGGCGCCAAATCAGCTGTCGTTTCCTCCAATTGGCGACGTGCCCGATCAAAAGCGTCGCTGTGGTCGGCCTTCCACCACGGTTGGCCGAATGCTGACAATGACGTCAGCAAAGGATTTCTCATCGACGGAAATAAGAGGAATGAAAGAACTTCAATTTCGACGGTGTTGGTAGTGTTGCTTTAAGAGCGCATTGATTTCAAGCTTCCACTTTGCTCCTTACCAACACCATCGAACTTGTTGTTCGCAAGGTAATGAAGTCACGAATGATAACCGTAGGAGGGCGCCACTGAAACATTTCGCCGCTAATAGCGCCTTCTCGTTTTGGTTGTCATAAAAAAAAAAATCAACAATTTTCGAAATTCGGAATTTTCGGCGCTGAGAAACTCGGTTGTTTTTGATCTAGCGAACTTTTCGCACTGAAAAATTCGACAATTTCCAAACTTTGGACCTTATCACGTTAAAAAATTCGACGAATTTCGAACCTGCTTAGTTACAAAGCTCGATAAATTTCGAACTTATGTTGAAAAGTTCGACGAAGTTCGAACCGAGTTTGCCCGCAAAGGTTTAGGACAACAAATGTAAATAGCGCAAGATATGAATGGAGTGAAAACTAGACTGGATATTTTCTTAGCCGATCGCGCCACCACCATAATTGCTTTGGGCGGCCTCGGCTTTGTGCTATTTTCATCCGGCTTGCGCACAGAGCCTCTCCAGTTCACAACTCCGTAGGTTGCCCGATGTATCCGGCGTGCCACAGTATCCCGGGTCTGCAGGCTTGAACTTCGACTGAGGCGCTTCGCTAGGGCCTCTTGATAGCCTTAAGGCCCGTTCACACATTTGCAACCGAGTAGAACCGGCTGCGACAAGACCGGCTTTAACCCTTTCGGCCCTGGTGTCCTATAAAAAGGACATGAAGAAAGCTAAGTATTAAATGAAATCTAAACAGCCTAGAAACCGAAACAGGAACTGAGCCTGTGGCGAAACATCCCCAATGGCATGGACATCATTTGCTTCTTCCTTCTCCTCGTCGAAGCTCCAGTAGTACACAAACAAAATGGCGGATGGTGAAAACGGCGGCAACGAAGGTGAGCGCTTGTTTGTTATTTTTTTACTCAATAGCTGCACGAGTGTTAACGATGAGAATTTCGCTGCATTGTTCCTAATATATTCAAGGCTGTAGTGGTAGCAGAAGGGTTCTTCTGGAGTGAATATTATGTCCGCGGCTTGTCACGTTGTATGTGTCCTATAAATAGGACGCCAGGGCTCAACGGGTAACAGGGTTCTGTGGGAGGTTTTGCAACTGCGTGCTTGTTGTTTTCTTTTATAGGAGCCGTAATTTTTATTTTTGCCCTAATTATTTTTTGCTCAGGTAGGACAATACCTCCTGGAGTATTCTACTCGGCCAGAAGATCACTACGCCCAAGAAGGCCGCGTCTCGAAGATCCTGATATAATGTTTGCCGCGCTGGGAAATGGCGACATATCCGACGCTGATGATGAAGAAGACGTGACAGATGAAGCCAGCGCAGTTGTCGATGTGGCGGATGACGACTGGGCCAACCCGCAGGAACTGTCCGACTCTTCTGATGAGGATGACCGGCATGAAACGAGAGCCCGAGACCCCGAGCCCTGGTGCAGGAAAGTTTTTGAAAAACCATGTACTCAATTTCAGCCAGTTTCTGACGAGAACGATGGCTATCTTGGACCTCCTCTCACGCCATATGAGTACTTCTCGAGGTATTTGCCCAAAAGCGTGTTCACTGAGCTAGCCGATAAGACAAACATGTACTCAATTTGCCATGATGGAAAATCAGTGCTGACAGATGAAGAACTCAGAAGGCTCATTGCACTTCACTTGGCAATGGGTGTGATACGCTATCCTCGGTTGCGCTTGTATTGGAAGCCTTCATTCAAGACCGAACTTTTGTCATCTGTGAGCATGTCAAGAAACCGCTTTGAGAAGCTCAGAAATTGCCTTCATATTGTCGATGTGAATGGCGACCACAACGCCAATGACCGTCTCTGGAAAGTGAGGCCCCTTCTGAATTCGTTCCAAGAAAGGTGCCGTCAGCTTCCCTTGGAGGAACACCTTTGCGTGGATGAACAAATAATTCCATTCAAAGGAAAGCTTGATGTCAAGCAGTACGTCAAAGGCAAACCAAACCCTTGGGGCGTGAAGGTATTCATGTTGTGTGGCGCGTCGGGAGTCGTTTATGATTTCCTCGTTTATCAGGGCTCCACAACAGAACTGAGTTCTGAAAACAAACAAACGTTTGGTGTGACAGGTGCGTTTGTTTTGCACTTAGCAGCAAGGATACCTGATGACATGGGGCACAAGTTGGTTTTCGATAACTACTTTACCTCCCTGCCGGTGCTCCGTGTTCTTCTGGAGAAAAGAATTTATGCTGCTGGTACTATTCAAAAAAGCAGAACTGAAAAGTGCCCTTTGAAGACAGAAAAGCAGCTGAAAAGGAAGGAAGAGGTTCGTCTGACTACCTAGTGAGCAGTGATGGCAAAATCGTAATCACAAGGTGGATGGACAATCGAGCCGTAAACCTGGCGTCGAATTGTGTTGGCGTTGACGACGAAGATGTTGTGAGCAGGTGGAGCAAAGCAGACGGCGACTACATAAGTGTCCAACGCCCTGCAGTTGTAAAGAAGTACAACGAAAGCATGGGAGGGGTAGACAAGACAGATTTTTTGGTGTCCCTCTACCGGACCTCGATTCGTTCAAGAAAATGGACGCTCCGTGTAATCGTGCACTTTTTCCATCTGTGTGTGACCAACTCCTGGCTCGAGTACAGGCATCATGCCCAGCTCCGAGGCATCAGCACGAAGGAGCAGATGGACTTACTAGAGTTCACCCTGGCTGTAGTTGAGAGCTTGGCAAAAGCTTGTTCCCTGAACTTGCCACGGAAGCGCGGGCGACCATCTACATCTCCGCTTCAACCGCCCAAGAGGCCCAACGCCACCACACTGAGACCAGTCCACGATGTTAGGTACGACCAGATTGGACACTGGCCTTCCGTAGAGAGAGAGCAGCAGCGATGCAAATTGGAAGGGTGTACAGGAAAGCCAAAGATAAAATGCCAAAAGTGCAACGTTCACCTCTACACACGATAGCTTCAACCTTAGCACACCACACACGATAGCTTCAACCTTAGCAAGCAACTGTGCAGGAAAGCGCAAGAGTGCAATGTGAACCTTCTCATGCGCCGTAAAGAACTGTTTTCTGTCTTTTCATATAAGATGGCAAGCAATTGTGCTCAGACCGAGCAATTTTCGCCAAAATAAAGTTCACCTTTCGACTTTGCGTTTGTACATTTTGTTAACCTCCAAGCCTTGACGTCCTATATATAGGACATGACGCAATCTCGAATGACAATGAGTACCAAAGGAATCTTTTTGTTGCAAAGGCCCTTAAACAATGTATTTAAGAAAGTTCAGGCGAGAAAAAAAATATCTGCACTGTAAAAAACAAAATCAGGGCCGAAAGGGTGTTAAGCCTCTTGCGACGGCATAGAAGTTGCTCCGCAGCAGCGCATCCGGTCGTAAGTCGTCAAAAGAGGCTTAAAAACCGTCTCGTCTCAGCCGGTCCTACGCTGTTGCAAGTGTGTGGACGAGCATTTGGTTGTTTCGGAACGTAAGTCTCCTGATCTCCACGAGTCACCAACTGGTCGGGGACAGGCGCGCGCGGAGCGAGACTCCAAAGCGCGACGTCGCATGCTGGATCGGCGCTTCAAACCTCTACGCACAGTTGCGTTTGAGTGCGTTTGACTGCATTGCGGCTGAGAGAAACCAGAACATCCTTGCTTTTTATGTTGCGTGCCAAGCTATTCCTTGAATTGGATTCCACGCTTCATACGAAGCACAGATGTGCCGGTTACTCACTTTCGTTTCTGGACGCAATGCAGTCAAACGCCCTCAAAAGCTCTCCAATGCAAATGTACGTAGGGGCCTTCTTCATTCACCGAAGAAGTTCCAGACACCGGCAATATGGTGAGCCCGGGGACGGCAGATCGTGAGCTGATCGACTGTATTTTCGGGGGGCCTTAATTTAGTCTGGTTGCGTTCCCCTCCACCGTGAGCTGTGTCGGCTGCTGTGCCTCTGTCTAGATAAACAATATTAAATTAGTTCATATGCTGGAAGACGCCAGGTCGTTAAAACAAATATTGGGTTACAGACTTTTGTTAGCCAGGCAAATAAACATGCGACAATCAGTCATATATGAATATTTTACGAGTGTTAATATAGAACTAAAATGCGCACGCACTAATAAGACCACATTCACATTAAAACACGTTATTTCCAATTATTTTCATAGAGTTAAAATTATATTGGCTCAGAAATATATAAGAACCGAATCGTGGCTCCCGAATTATTGGTGAGAATATTCACAGGTGAGAGGTGAGTCTCCAAAAGGAATATGCAAATAATGTCCTAAGTAGAACCAACAAGAACAAAACTTGAAAATAACACAACGACACAAATATGGAACAGTACTGAAAGGAGGACGTAAAAAACTGGCAAAAATAAAAAGAAGAATAAGTTCATTGACAATTAAAATTCCCAGCTTCGGCTGAAAGCTGAAGCTCATTTTTTTATTTCAATATTTTGACATGTTTACGCTATTGTTTTTTGCTCGCACCGCAGACGGCGCTAAATGGCACCGTTGAGGTAGGCTCCAAAAATAATTGTCTCCCAGCTCGCAATAAAAGCAAAAGAAATCAAGAAAAAAAAAAACAATGCGTTGTTATTTTTGTTGGTCATGCGTGTGCGTGCGTGTCTATGTGTGGGAGTGTGTCACCGAGCGCTAGGTCACTTGTGGAAGCACTGAAGCTTTCAGAGAGGCTGTGTCAGCGCCGTAAAGTCTTGCAAAAGTAATTGCAATTGTGCCTGAAAGTTTGCAATTACAGATGTTAGAAAGTAGTTAAATTACAATTAAAATTCCTTTTTGCCGAAAGTAATTGATTAAAATAGCAAATTACCAAAAAGTAATTAAATTACAGTAATTCAATTACTGTAATTGAATTACTACCCATGTATGCTTTGCAGTGATACACGCGTCGTCCGAAAAGGGTGACCCACGTGTCATGATCTCTCCGCGTCGTGCGTATAGCCATTTCCGGACAAGGTGCACGACGTCGTGCGTATAGCATCAGTCATAAAACCGTGATCTCGAATGGCATCTGCTTTCCGAGATACCAATATCCATTTTCTGCGCGAATGCAATGCAACGGACGTCTCTCGAAGGATCTCACTCTCCGTGAAGTGAAGCTCGCACACCCGAAAAACAAATTTGCCTTCGTACCAATTTGTCAGCAATCTGTGAGTATATTTTATTTGGTTGCCACGTGTCACACGAAGCACTAATGTCACGATAAATATATTTGTGCACGAATACGTGTGTCAACATCTTTTCATCTGCACGTCTTTTTACACGGATAGATGTGTCTTTTTACACGCCTCCTATTTTGTTTAAATGCTTTACAGCAAAAACAAAACTGAGGAAAAATTGCGGTTGCCCAGTCGTAGTAATAAATTGTTTACTGAAAGATCCGTTAACCTGGCCGCCTGGCACAACACTCCACGTCATATCCGTCCGCGAGAGGAATCACACGGGCAACACGGGCTCTGTATGAACAGGCTGCCATAATGCAGGTCGCATCTCGAGGCCTCGACGCAAGCTGCCAAACGTAACCAAAGACTACTAACGGGCTATGTGCACATTGGGCCGCTTTCGAATGACACCCGATATGATGTCAAAAGATGTAAGTCATTTGACGGAAGCACTGAAACTTTTCAAGAAACCTTGCAAATCAAAATAAGAACCCTTACCCTGGTGTGTTGGTGTGTTGAGAGGCAAGAAGATTCTCTCGCGGGATGGCTCTTGTCCACGGTTGCCGCAGGTCATCGTCTTGAAGGAACTTGAGCAACTGCAATTTTTCGGTGTTTTTGTAGTTGCCGCGACATTCCGTAGTGCCAACATTCGTTCGGCATGCCAATCCCCCAAAAAAACACGCGCGCGCGTACGTTTTAAAACAAGGCAGGGCAGACGACGGATGGAGAAAAACAAAGCAACAGTGCGAACATTTCCGCCGTCTCCTCCCAATTTGTACAGCCACACATATGCGCAGTCGGCAGGTCGGTGGCACTCCACGCGCCGCCACCACCGCCGGCCGCCGTGGCCAACGTTACTAAAACACTCAGTTGGGAAACTCACCCTTGAAACATACATGGGTAAATTACTTTTAAAATGCAATTTAATTACAATTACTTTGCTTCAAAAGGAGTATAACTACAATTACAAATACTTCTACATAAAAAGTAAATAATTATAATTACAAATTACTTTTCAAAAGTAATGCATTTACTTTACATTTACTTATTTCTGAGACCGACCCAAGTTGGGCCATATAACTTTAAACGAGTTGTATAGAATGCAACGTATTTGTTCATTCATTGCCTTAATGTTTGTGGAGGCTTAAGCATCGCTGCATAACTGCCACGTATTGTACTTTCCTTTTATGAATTTTGTTAACTTCATGATGGAACTTGACAGTTTGAGCCAATGAAGTACTACATTCTTATATTTTTTATAAATACTAATGAATTAGTTCGTATGCTGGAACACGCCCGCTAAAAAAAAAAATTGGGTTTCATTTCTTTTCATTTCATTTATTTACCCTCAGGGAATAAAGCAATACAGAGAGGGAGTGGGGGAACAATGAGAGGTTAGTAAAAAAAAAAACTCAGTTGGAAAATTGATAAAAATCATGATTAACAAATTCAAGTAAAGATACTAATCAACGCCTTTTTGAAAAGAACACTGTCTACGATTGAAACAATGGGGGCCGGAAGGTGGTTCCATTCATGGTATGTGCATGGTACAAAATAATGGTAAAAAGCATTGCAATTTGAATGAGGGATGCCAACTTTATGTTGATGATCGACTCGTGATGAAACATAGAAAGGAAGTTCAAAAAGCCTTTCTCGCAGTGTAACATTAGTGTAATAAATTTTGTGAAATAGGTTTAAACGAGCGGTTTTCCTGCGTACTGAGAGATGTGGAAGTGAAAGGTTAGCCTTCATTAACGATATACTTGCGGTTCGATGATAGTTAGAGCAAATGAAACGTACTGATCTGTTTTGTATGGCTTAAAGCGATGCAATTAGTGAAGATTGACCAGGGTCCCAAATAGATGATGCATACTCTAGCTTTGGTCGTACGAGTGTTTTGTACAGTATCACCTTCAAGGATTGGGGTGCCAATGCAAAGTTTCTCTTGAAGTATCCCAGCATGCGATTTACACTGTTAGTTACGTTATCTATGTGATGTTTCCATGTTAGGTCAGACGTGATATGTACACCAAGGTACTTGTACTCCGAGACCGACTGTAATGGAATTCCTTTAGTATTATAATCTGCAGGTACTGCTGAACATCTGGATATGCGCATAGATTTACATTTAGTTGAGTTTAATTGCATTGACCATGATTCGCACCAAAGTGACACTGCATTAATACCATTTTGATACTGTCTTGATTCAATCTTCTTGGTTACTTCGCTGTATAGGACGCAGTCAACAGCGAATAGAGAAATATTGGATGAAATATTAGATGGTAAGTCATTGATATAGATTAAAAATAGCAAACGTCCTAAGACTGAACCCTGCGGTACTCCTGAAGTGACAGAAACTAAAGTGGAACTAGAGTCATTGATGGTAACCAATTGTTTGCGATTAGTGAAGAAAGAACGTCTAATACAGTATGTAGGTACAAAAATTTGGAACTCATTAAGCACAAACATAAAAGAAAGCAAAACATTTGCACTGACTGTAAAAAAGCATTATTTGGAAATGTTGTAAAACATGCATTTTATTTGTGAGGCACAAGCACGAGTGCCAGGACCGACCCGCATGCCTTATATTGGTACATTTGTATGGATCCAGAACTAGCCTTGCTGGCTAAGGATCCAGATGCGATATGCAGTGATTTCGCTGTATATAAAATATGAATAAAGATTATTATTATTATTATTATTATTATTATAACTTTAGGGTCGATATTTAGTTGACAGAGGCAACTAGACATGCGACAGTTAGCCGTATGTGGATATTTTAGAAGTGTTAATATAAAGCTAAAATCCACACGCGCTAATACGACCGCATTCACATACAAACATCGTGGTATTGTAAATTATTTACATTGAGTTGAAATTATAATGGCTCAGGAACATATAAGAACCTAATAGGGGCTCCCGAATCATTGGTAAAAATATCAAAATATTCTGGCGGGCTAGCTGGTTATACATACTAAATGACAAATAGCGCTAAGACAAGGACAGACGAAGAAGTGGACTGCTTCGTCTGTTCTAGTCTTAGTGCTATTTGTCATTTAGCATTGGTAACAATATTCACGGGTGCGAGATCGGTCTCCAAAATGCTTATGCAAAAAATTTACGAAGTAAAACAAACAGGAAATAAACTTGAAAATGCTACAAAAATACAAATATGCGACAGTACTAAAAAAAAGTAAAAAGCTGGCAAAACAAATCTTCATAGACAATTAAAATTCCCTACCTCAACTGAAAGCTGAAGCTATTTTTTTTCAGTATTTTGGCATGTTTATGCTACTGTTTTCTGCTCACACAGCAGACGGTGCAACATGGCGCTGTTGAGGTACGCTCCAAAGAGAATTGTCTCTCAGCCCGTTGTGTAAGCAACAAAACAACAAGCAATGCGATGCTATTTTTGTTGTGCGTTTGTATGAGTGCATGTCTTTGTGCGAGTGTTTTACCGAGAGCTAGGCCGCTTGTGCGAGCGCTGAGGCTTCAGAGAGGTTCTGTCGGCGCCGCAAAGATTTGCAAAAGTAATTGTAATTGTGCCTAAAATTTTGCAATTACTGACGCTAGAAAGTAATTAATTTACAATTACAATTCCTTTTAGTCAAAAGTATTTAATTAGAATTACAAATTACTAGGAAACGTAATTAAAATACAGTAATTCAATTACTGTAATTGAATTACTACCCAAGTATGCCTTGAAACCCGGACCACTCGCGTCCACCGAGACCAAACTAATTACGATAACAGCGCCCCCCTTTAGCGACAAGTCAAAACAGGAATGTTCATTTATAGTCCTACTGCGAGATGGCGCCACCTGCCCTTGCGCGACTCGACCGGAACCGATACGTGTATACGTGCAGTTCCCGGAGTGGCCGCTGCGGGAGAAATGGCGGCGTTGCGATCGCCATTAGTTCGGTTCTCGAGTACGGATGGAACTTTCTCGAGACGTCGAGCAGTGCGGACGCGTCTCCTTTGCGCTCCGGGATTTTCGGCGTTTCGCCGCGGAACCTGGGCCCTTGGGGGTGAGTCTTAACTCTTTTCGATCAGCGGACGACATAGCGAAGTCACGGAATCGTCGTTTTACACGAAAATTCCGCAAGAAAAGCCTATTTCGGACGAAATTTCAAGTCGGGCGGCTAGGCCTAGCGCTAGGCCTAACGCTCCGTCCCTCACGAGGCGCCATGGACAGTCGCAACGAGGGAGCAGCGGAACTTAGCCACACTCATGAGCTGCATCAAGCTGCGATGAAGAAAAGGAGAAGCAAGCCAGCTCCCCGGAAACAGACGCGGCGAAAGAGAAGTCGCAATGGAAGACTGTGGGTGGAAAGAAGATCCGAGTCAAATTGTCGAGGAAGTTCCGGACCACCATAAAGGACGAGGACAGAGCATACGGGATCCTCATTCGTACGAAAGGACTGGACCTGAAGACTATTGTCATCGGTCAAATCACGGCCACGATCGCCACCGCGACCGGAGTATCGCCTCGAGACATGATCGGTACGGACCTCGTGACGAGAAACACCATGAACAACACGATCACCATCAGGACAAACGACAAGCGAGGGGCGCAGAAGTACCTGGGTATCACCACACTCAAGTACCAGGGAGCAGAAGTCGAAACCCAAGCGTACACGGCCAACCGAAGGAAGTCCGTAAGGATAGTGGTCTCCAAATGCCTCCCAATTTCTATCCCGTTCACGGACCAGGAGATCTACAAGCAACTGAAACTGGAGAACCCCAAGATACCTATATCCGACGCGAAGAAGATGGGCCGGACCACCTCGATTCCCGTCACCCTCGACACCACGGAACTTCCTGGATTTATAGTATTCTACTGCTGTGCCAATAGGTACCACCTATACCAAGAGAAAAAGCAAGCGTGCACATCGTGCCGAGAGATGGGACACCGAGCAGACTCATGCCCGTACGGACTCAGCCAAATTTGTCCCAACTGCGGCGAGGAGCACGACTTCCCCAGGAAAATTCCAGGCATGCGCATGAAGTACACGTGCACACCCAGATGCGTCATCTGCGGCGGCAGCAACTACACCGGAGGAAAGGAATGTAAGGACAGATACAAGCGTATGCCCGAGCCGAGGTCTCCGAAGAAGAGCACTCCAGAAAAAGATCGGGAGACGGCGAAAATAGACATGGGAAAGAAGAATTTTTCAGAACTGAGTAACGTCAATACTGCGGGAGAGGACTCGGAAGAGGAGCTGAGCTACGCTCAAACCCTCCGCAACAAGAAAGGCGCAAACAAGACGAAGCAAGACTCCAATCCTAGAACTGAGGAGCTCGAAAAGAAATACGAAGACCTCGTACGCAAGCACGAGGAGAGCCTGCGAAAACAGGAAGAGCTCAGAAGACTAATCCAGCAACTCTTACGAGAGCTACAGAAGGAGAGGCACAGCTCAAGCCCACTGGTTACGGAACCGCCTAATGAACAGACGACAGTCCAAGAAGTGGAAATGGCACCGCCTCCGTCTCTGCGCAGTGTACGTCCGCGCAAGCGCACAGACTCGGAGAGCACCGTCAACTCTGTACAGACAAGTGACGAAACCAAAACCAGCAGGCCCGGGAAGGTTAGAAGAACGGAGGAGCCTAATCAGAACGCCATCCTGGCGGGACTAGCTAGGCTTGAGGCTATGCTCGACGAAATGAAACGGAGAATGAATAACCACGACAAGGCATTCCAGAGCGTATTCGAACGGCTCGAGCGGCTCGAACAGCGCGCCAATGGACAACATTAATAACATCGTCGGGTGGCAGTGGAATAGCGGAGGACTTTGCGCCCGGATCAACTCGCTCAAGATGTTTATCATGAACACGGATGCGTTTCCGGACATTATAGCGGCACAAGAATCTGGAGACAAATGTAACCTGCCAGGGTACGCAAGATTCGATGCAGAAGCTCAGCCAACCGGAAAAACGATTCATACTTTGGTCAGACGAAATCTTCCAGTCAAGCACCACGAACAAACCTGGATGAATCGGTGAAAGCAATAGTCACGGAAATTATACCGAAGAAAAAGAAGCACAATAGCTTATTCATCTGCAACGTTTACTCGAACCCCAAAGACACCACGAGCGTATGCGCCAAGGTCTTTCCGGAGACGAGCCGCGTAGCGGGTGAAAATCCGACACTGGTGCTGGGCGATTTCAATGCGCACAACACCATATGGGGCTACGACAGAGACGCACCCAAGGGGAGGGAAATCGCCAACCAAGCCGAGTTGCACGAAGCTTTTCTCTTAAACAAAGTTGCGGACTACACCAGGATCGGAAACAGTGCCCAGAAAGACACGAACCCGGACCTCACGTTTGGTATCAACATCGATGACTACACGTGGCTGAACAGGCGTGAAAATCTCGGCAGGGATCACTACGTCATCGAGACGAGGGTCCCTCTGCCCGGATACAAGAGCGCAAAATTCCCAACGCAGAAATGCACGCACTGGGACAAGTTCAGGCAGAAGCGGAAAGACAGGCCGTTGCACACGATCGAAGAATGGTGCGCACAGCTAGTCGAAGATCACGAGTCTGTTACGATCGAAGTAGAAAATCCCACCCAAGCCCGGACTATGGACAGTAGACTCCAGCATATGCTAGAAGCTTACCGCTCCATATAAAGACGATGGAGGAACACCGGATAGTGGTACCGTAAATTGAGGAAAAGAGCGGCCAAGCTCAGTAAGGAGATTGAAGAACACGCTCAGAAATTAAATCAAAAACAGTGGCAGCAAATTTGTGACGAACTGCAGGGAAGGCTTCACACCAAGAGTCCATGGAGTGGACCCTATTCAGGCGCATGTTGGCGCCGGAAGATACCAAACTCGAAAAGCGCAAACTCCTAGCGAAACTTGTCAGAGACCTCAAGGATGAAGAAATCTACAACAAACTCAGGACGCAATACTTAGAATTTCCGCCATCAACTACCGAGATTCCAGCGGAATACGAAGGGGCCATAAACGACAAGTTGGACGCGCCCATCATTGAAAGCGAAGTCAGAAAGGCCATGGCTGAAGTCAAAACGACTTCCGCGCCAGGCCAAGACAAGATTAAGAACCGCATGCTACGAAACCTCGACGACAATTTCATGGAGCGAATCGCGGACTACTTTAACGAGCTATGGACCAGTGGAAACCTTCCAAGCAGTTTCCGACACGCCACAGTCTGCTTTATACCGAAACCGGGCAAGCCACTCATGTTGGAGAACTTTCGCCCGATTTCCCTCACATCTTGCATGGGCAAGCTGCTGGAGCGCACCATTCAAGTACGTGTTCAAGAGTACATGGAGGAGAACAACCTGTTTACGCACCAAATGTTTGGGTTTCGAAGACACCTGTCGAAGCAGGACATGTTTATATAGCTCAGAGAGGAAGCAGACAATAAGAAATGGACCGCCCTAGCAGCACTCGATCTGAAGAAAGCCTTTGATCGCATATCACACGCGGCTATACTCAGGCAAATCTCGGAGCTGGGACTAGGGAAGCGAACGTACAACTATGTTCGCTCGTTCCCATCAGATAGGACGGCAAACATTCAGCTAGAAGGAGACACGTCCGAAACCTTCCCAGTAAATGTTGGCAGCGGAACTCCTTAAGGAGCAGTAATATCTCCGCTCCTCTTCAACATCGCCATGCTGCCAATGTCGCGGAAACTTGAGTAAGTCGCGGGGCTGCAGCACGCAATCTACGCTGACGACATCACGATTTGGACACCGCACCACTCACCATACACGGGGAAAGTGATGAAAACCGGCGTAGAAATTGTCAAAGAAGAAGCTGCAAAGATGGGTCTGGAGCTTGCAACTGAAATATCGGCGCTTCTACTCAGACCACCGTCGCAGAGAGCTCTAAGAGAAGAGATGGAATTCTGCCTCAAGCTTCAAAAATTCGACGTACCGAGAGCCGAAAAAGTTCGAATTCTCGGCATGACGGTAACCATCAAGCGGGAGCAGAGCAGTCTCATCGCTGACATTAAGAGAAACGCCGACAACGTAGTGAGACTCGTGAGAAGAGTATCACGAAAGAGCTACGGATTGAAGGAGAATGAAACATGCCGACTGGTCCAAGCTATCGTCCTCAGCAGGATAATGTACGCGGCGCCGTACATGGACCTGACCGAGGCTTCGATCAAGCAACTCAACGAAATTGTGAGGAAAGCTTTCAAGATAGCATCGGGCATACCAGTATCCACGTCTACAGAAGCGATGGAAGAACTAGGAATATACAACAGCTTCGAGGAAATGAGATCTTCACAAAAGCAGTCGCAAGTTATACGGCTCTCTAGAACAGAAACGGGACGCAGGACTCTCCAGAGAATCAAGGAATGTGAACAACACGTCCTCACGAGCAGAAATGCAAATATCCCAAGAATGGAAAGATTCGATACGAGTCCCGCCCCCACCGAAAAACATGGACACCGAGAGAAACAAGGACAGGAGAGAAGCCAGAGCCAAAGCGCTGGACAAGCTCCACGGCGACCGGGAACATGTTTACCACGCGGACGCAGGCCCGTGCCCAGGAACATGGAACAAGTACGTGATAGCAGTCTGCCGCACCAACGACAAGACTACGGCCTCCGTCTCTGCGGAGAATATTGACGAGGCAGAAAAGTAGCCGTCGCCTTGGCCTTAACCATAGCGGCATCCAGAACCAATCAAGCCACAATCACCTCAGACTCGAGAACGGCCATCTCGAACTTTGGTGATGGAAAGGTTGGCAAGGCAGCCCGCAAGATTCTTCAGAAGAAGACACCGCAGACAGAATTCAGATTCTCGTTAACCTGGGTGCCCGGACACTCTAGACACTCGGGGAACGAAGAGGCCCGCGCACTCGTAACCCGTGCACAACAAATCCGGATGACGAGCTGCCGAGCCACAACAGACGGAGACCACTGCTATGGGGCCTCGCCATACGACAGAGGCCCTCAAGCGTACAACGATATTCTAAGAAGTATCCGAATGCAGCGCAAGCTCATAGGCGCCCCTCATAGGCGGCTCTCGCGAACCCAAGAATCGACGTGGAGAAGACTTCAGCTACATAACACCCTTACTCCCCGCATGCTGAGCAGAATCTGGCCGGATCTCTTCAGCGACAAGTGCGAGGAATGTGGTAGTGCCGAAGGTAGCTGGGCGGACACGTATTGGATGTGCCCGAGCAACCCGATACCAGCCACGCTCCAAAGTGGACTGGACGATCAAGACGAAGACCTTCCCTGGTGTGTGCTCCTGGCCGCAGAGAACTACGAAACACATTTGGCAGTGATTATAAGGACACTAGAAATAGAGCATCGGTTAAAGACCCGATTGTCGGAAAGAAGATCCCTCCCTTATTCCCCTCCCTAACGAACCCTCGTTTTTGGCATAAGCCCATTTAATAAGGTTCAATAAAGTTGCGGACTGACTAACGGACTCTTGAGTACGGATCGAAGCCACTTTTTTAAACCAGGCTTTTTGGCAGTTTCCCAACTGAATTGTTCTAGTGACGTCACGTTGGCCGGGGCCATGGCATTATCATTCCTCCATCTTTGTCCATCTTTGCATCCCGATTCGCAAGCGCTGAGGCCTTCCGTGGAAAGGAGGAAAGCAGGTAGAAATTCGGACACGTTTGCAGATGATCAACGATTTCGGCACCTCCTCGCAGCTCGTGTTGCTTACGGGGCCCATGAACCATGTGACCCCTATCGAGCAGTTGAAAAGTTTCTGCAATACAGGCTCTCTAACGGCAGATCAGCAGCCGCCCAGTCGCGGTAAAAGCAGACAACATTTTCGTATGATAAAAAGGGCGCTCGTTTTCGGTGCTGTAATGGTTCGTGCATGATTTATTTTCAGTTCCATATGAACCGTAAATACACACAAAGCAAATAAAACCGAAAGCTCGTCAAGTTAGTTTAGCTCCATGTCGTCTGCATTTGTCGTGACCAGGTGACTGATGAGCTGCCGTGAGCAGAGCCGTATATAGAGAGATTGATCAATGGGAGGAGCCGGCAGGAGCCGGGCTGGAGCGTCGAAAGCAGACTTGGGAAGTAATCTGTTACAAGTAACGGATTACTCGCAATCCGTCACTTTTTCAAGTATTTTTTAATTGCCACGTTACTTTTTCTTCGGGAGTAATTTGTAATGTAATTTCGTCACAAAATATTGGTAACGTATTACTTTAATTAGTGGTTACTTTTTAAAAATATGAGCATAATACAGTAACTGAAGCAATACGAGCGGAACATTCAGCAGCATAAGAAGAGGAAGTTCAACGAAATAGAAAATATCAAGATGAGGAGAATAGCCAAAAAGAAAACACGATTTTCTGTATGACCGGTCACTAGAACCACTAGAAAATCGGGCAAGGCATGTACAAATATACGAAAGACAAAGATCAAGTAAGACAACGCCGAGTAGGCTCTCCGTCGCCTTCCATCGTGTTTTTCTTCTCTCAGACAGGAGAAAGCTCTTCGTGTTTATTTGTTTTTGTCTTTTACACCGTTCATCCTTTCCAACTTCCTAGACGTCTCCCGCTACCTGCTTGCACCTGCACAGACATCAAACGCGGGTCCGTACCCCCTCGATTCGCGGGTTCACAACTCGCGTAACAGACGATGTAGCCTCGCGCGAGGGGCTCGAATTCTTATTTTCTTTGACGTGCGCTACTGTATACTAGCACGCTCTTCAGGCAAGGCTGAAAAGCGCCTGGCGGTAGGCTAAGAGCATCGTCTTTGAAGGTACGGACGATACTTATTTTGGTTTCCTTGTCTGGGCATAATGGTAGAGTCCACTCCTCACTTTACAGACAACTGTCAACATAAAGGGGGAGAGGGTTACGCTATCTAAGGAGTGCTGACAGAGGGAGAGAGAACGCCTAAAAGTGGTGTGATCCACTATTGTTTTGTGAAAACGATGGCTACCGCTTCTCTCGCTCTCTATGCCCTCCCCAATTGGGTATAACAACTATTTATTTATCAAAATGTACGACAGGTGGCAGTAGTATAAATAATTGTTCTATGTAACAATAGATGGCGACACTTGCTCACACTCGTTACGTTACAAATTACTTTCACGTTACGTTTTTCTGTACACTTATCCAGAAAACAATAGAAACAATTTTAATGTTTTTCAAAAATGTTCTGCAACACTACTTTTCACTTCTCATACGCCCGTATACGGTAGTCCTTGTAAAAATAAAATATTGTATTTAAGAGAAAAAGTGTAGGTGCACTCCGTTCACCTGTAAGCTGACAACCCTACTGAAAAATCCTGTAAAATTTTATACAGGAATCTTATAGGAAGGCGTTTCCTGTACACTTTTCTACAGGAAGTCCTACAGGAAACAGTTTCCTGTAAAAAATGTACAGGAAATCTTGAAGGAAGGTGTTTCCTGTACATTTTTCTGCAGAAAGTCTTACAGGAAGCCGACTACTGTAAAAAAAATGTTTACAGGAAATCTTAAAGGAAGGTCTTTCCTGTACAATTTTCAACAGGAAGTCCTATAGGAAGCCGATACTTGTAAAAAATGTCTACAGGAAATCTTAAAGGAAAGCATTTCCTGTAAACGAAGTCTTAAAGGAAGGCGTTTCCTATATACATTTTTAACAGCATCTCTTATGGGAAAGCATTTCCTATATATTCATATAAAGGAAGTAGAACGAGAATTCATCTTCTATTTATGTCTACGGGAATATGATGGGAAGTCGAATCCTGTAAGGTCCTAATACGTGAAGCCAAACCGAGTTCGATTTCCGTTATGCCATGAGAGCTCCTGCAAGAACCCTCACAGGCGCTGCCGGCAAGTGCAGACGAAATTCCCTTGATGCAATTCACGCATACATGTACCGCCAACCATTCTTGTGGAAACGCTCAAGACACGCGCCAGGAGCGGGTGCTCCGCTGCCATTCGCTTCCAAGGGCCGCTCATTTCAGTGCTGCGCCGACAACTGCTCCCAAGGGCCGCACGAGACAAGGGCCTCGTGCACTGTCGCATTTGGCGCTACTAGCAAGACAAATGCAAACACATCGAAGGGCTAGCGGTTGCACTGCACTGGCTCTATTAGCGGCGAGAAGTTGTGGTGGCGCCCTCCTGTGGTTCCCCCTTGTGACGTCATTACCTTGCAAACAACAAGTTCGATGGTGTTTGTTATTAGCATGGTGGAAGCTTGAAATCATTGCGCTCTCAAAGGAACACTGCCAACACCGTCAAAATTAAAGTTCTTTCATTCCTCTTATTTCCGTCGATGATAAATCCCCTTTCCGACGTCATAGTCAGCGTTCGGCCAATCGTGGAAGGCCGACCACAGCGACGCTTTCGGTCGCGCACGGGGCTAATTGCTCGTCTACAGCTGAGAGACAAGTCTACAGTTGAGGCAGACTAACTTCGGGCAATATAAACACACACACAAACACAAATGAAGAATACACGCAAAGGTATCTCTTACGAGCTTGCTGTCTCTCAGTGCTTTTGTAGTAAGCACGAGTGATTGTAAGCCTGCTTTTGCTGCTCGTTGCACTTTTTGCAATGCATAACTGCTACACCTTGCCACAGATCCGATGCAGAGGCAATTCACCTACACATATGGACGTCTCGCACTGATACAGATTCCGAATGTTGACTGGGTGCTGTATATGGGCCACTTTTATACGGGTCCTGTATAAATGTATGGGTCCCGTACATTTATACGGGTGCTGTATAAATTTATGGGACCCATATCCAATAGGCTGGTAAAAATATTTTTACAGGACCCATTAAAACATTTTGTACAGGATTTTTCAGTAGGGAACACGAGTAAAGTAATCCGTTACTTTTCAGTGAAAGTAATTTGTAACGGTAATCCATTACATTTGAGGCTCGGTAATTTGTAATTGTAATCCATTATATTTTTCAAGTAACGAGCACAAGTCTGGTCGAAAGCGGCAGTGCCACCGGCGCTGCATATTCCCCCTGTCATTATACTGCGAAGTAAAAACATCTGAGATGACCTTGAAGCTGCCGCTACCGTGGCGTAGGTATTTTTTCTTTCTGGATGAGGCTGAAAGCACATGAATGGATGATTGTAAGAGATTGATAGAAATAGTAAAAAAAATTGGGTTGTGCGTATGTGTATACACCCTAGAACTTGGTCTGCCTCAACGGGCGACTTGTCTCCCAGCTGTAGATGAGAAATTTAGCCAGTGCAGTACAAGCACTAACCTGGAGTCTTTAACGTGCATCACGCAGATGATACATCACGCAGTTGATACACGACCGCACGGCGGTACGATGTTCATCCATATCGAAACGGGCAGGGGTGGGGATTGAACTCAGGATTCTGGGTTCAGCAGCGCGAGCTTTTGCTCCACGTACTCCGAGTTGCTGTGCGCTAGCCCACTCGCGGCCACAGATTTTTTGCTTTATCGCCTGACTTTGGCACACGTGAAAGATTACAGAAGGCTAAAAGGTTAAAAACAAACCAAAGCCACAATGGCTAATGTATACAGGAGAACAGCAACAAGAGCAGAGGGATGACACATCCAATCAGTTATGGATCCTTGAGGATTGCCAGCTCCTCAAAAAGCGGCAAATAGTCGGGAGGAGGCTGCTGTATTTTAAATACTTCCTTTAGGTAACTGATTGTTTCAACAAAATACTTCAACGCAGGACGCACGTCGACGTCTGCGTGTCTGAGCGCGATACGACATCGCCACAGACTATGTAGGCCGACAAGCGTGATCATGTCATATGGAACAAGACTATTCCCTCCCTCGACACAAAGATAGCGGATCCCATGAGGCGTTAACGGAAGGTCTTTTTTCAAGTTCTTTGAAGGACATCCCATAAAAACACTGCGTCCCAGCAGTTGAGGAACACATGCTCTATTGATTCCGGCTCTTTACACAAAGGACAGTTCACTGACCACGCTACAGGGATACCTTTCCCTTCTAGTCACACTTTACCCGGCAGGGTTTCACTATGCAGCTTAAAAAAGAAAGTTTTGGTGTAAGCAGGGACCAACATTCGCTTAACACGTTTTAAAGCATCCTGCCCCTTTCCCGCGCTGAACACCGAACGGTGCAGCGGAGTGGGAAGGAGAGAAACAATCAGGTCTTTGGTCAGCCGTTTGCGCGACACACTGAACAGATATTCAAGTGAAAAACGAGCCACTAGAAACCGGTAGGCGGAAACAACCTCTTTCAAATAACTTCGCACATCGGAGCTCAGGTCTGCATCTGTCGAGACAATAAACTCGGGGAGCGCACTGCGCAGCCGCGCCTGAATGACTGTGCGTAAAAAGCTGTCCTTTTGGTTCCTTAGAAAAATAAATCTATTCACCAGTTGTCTGACAAAATGATGCGACAGAGCCAGCCCACCATTTTTCACACGCAGAAAAAGGTTAGTTCGACAAGTGCGCCCCCAGCACGAGCCCCAAATAAAAACACGATACAATCACTGAATGTTGACTCGCGAACAGTGCAACACCTGTAACAAATACGAGAACTTCGCGGCAAAAAAAAAAGAATATTACAAACTGAGGCACGTGCAAAAATTGAACAGCCCTTACCCCGTCACCGTCGTCCTCGCTGTCGGCTCCGTCTTTGGCCTTGGCGTTGAAATCGTCCTTCGCTTTGGCGCCGTCGTCGCCCTTCGCCCTTTTGTCGTCGCCACCTCTGGCATTGGTGTCGTCGCTGCCCTTGGCGTTGTCGCAGTCCCCGGCCTTGGCGTCGTCGCCGCCCATGACCTTGCCGTCGTCCGTCGTCCCATTGCCGTCGTTTTCCGAGAAGCCTGTAGGGCATCAGGCTCTACACGCTTCTCGGCCTTCTCATGCACGAAGTCTTCGAAGACCCCGGGGGTCGCCTTGACCGTCGGTGCCGAAGCAGAGGGTTCTGGCGTCATCTCTACCAAGACTGCGTCAACCGCCATGGCCTCGCGTGGGATTTCCGGAACCGTCACTGTTGCCGCTGACGCCGCTTTCTCAACTTCGAACTCGTCCATGAGGTCGAGGTCATCTGGAGCCTCTTGGGTGTTGATGCCGGTGGCGCGGGCTTACGTCTTAACGCACGCCGCGGCCTCGTGTCCAAAGGCCGGCACTGGGCGCACAAGGGCACCTTACAGTCCCGACGTATATGGCCTGTTCGGTGGCACCACAGACAGATCGGCGCCCGGCTAGGGACGACGACGGGAACCTTCCCTCCGCAAATCCGCAGCTGGTGCGGAAGGCTTTCCAGGGTTACGCCCTCGTTCAGGTCTATCCTCACGACCAGCGTGGTGGACTCGACGCCAACGAAGCCATCAATTTTCCACCTCTCGCGGATAATCTCCCTGACCACGCGAAAAGGTTCAAAAATGCGGCGCACCGTGTCCACCGGGGCGTCGAAAGTGACCCGGTGGAGCTTGATGCGAAGCTCTCTTCGACTCGGGTCAACACAAGACAAAACCGGCCTTTAACTCCCAAGTGACCGGCTTCCAAAAGCTGGGCTTTGTCTTCCAGCGTGAACAACTTGAGAAGCCAGACGTGGCTCATCTGGAACGCACCCAGACCAGCCATGTCCGGCAAAACGCCCACCTTGTTCAACGGCTCTCGGAAATCCTCGATCCGATCCGGTCGACCTTGCAGGTCAGCGTGAAGTATCACGCTGAGCTTTGCAGCATCTCCGGTGGGTAGGACAGGCGGTTGCAGGCGGTAATATTTAGGCAAAAAAGTAACACTCGTTTCCCCGCGGCCGATAACGGCCGCCGCCGCTTGCGGGGAGCGATTCACGGCCACGTCCGCTCGGTCTGACAGCCCAAATCAGAATCTCTCGGCCACAGATCTCCCCTTAGAAATAGGGAGTTTCAAGGTCCTGAGTACGTCTAGTGAGCCACAAAAGGTGAAATTGGCGAGAAATGTTCATTGAAACCTGAGACAAAACTGCGAACGTGTTGCACGCTTTCGGTGTTAGCGTCAAAATTCCCACGGAGCCATGTCAACATTGTTCACCATCCACGGTCCCCTCCGTTGTGGCCACGGTTGAGTCTGCGTTCAAAAGAAAGATGGAGTGCATTCTGAATGTCGCCGTGACGGCAACGTAGCGTACGTTGCTCTTTCAATTGCGAAGGGTCGCAAAATTCAACTCTAGCGTCCTGAAATGAAATACCCGAATGTATACTCACCTACAAATTGTGATTGGAACGTATTAGTTAACATCACTGCCTCCGCTAAGTCTAAGGTTTGGTCACAAGAGCTGTAAATCAACGCGCCCACGGTCATTTAAACAATTTCGGCCTATGACGTGCCCTTATTTTCGCCCTATTCTTAAAAATAAATTAATGACCGAATTCTCAACATGTACGACTCTGGCCCTGAGCTGCCGGGGCCGCCATCTGTCGGGTGTTGAGCTTGTCAGAGTGTGCACGGGTAGCTGACGGGCGCGATAGGTGCAGAAAATCAGCTACTGCTTTTGTACTTTTTTTGTTTCTTGCTGTTGAAATATTGATTCGATGCTTCGAGCACCTTCAAGCACCTCTGCGGTAAACTGTAGCGCGATACGTTACCAAGTCGAATAATGCTGTTAATCGAAAGGCTTGTCCCAGATTCGGTACCTCGCAGCAAGATGATCGGTACTCGCCGCCACGCTGCGTTTCATCAACTCTCTCTGACTATAAGCGTACGGAAGGAGCTGGAACGGCAGCACAATTTTAATAATTAACTGCGTATCTCATACGTGCAAAAAAAAAAGAACGCATAAAGAAAAACCCTACAAGTTTTTAACCGCTTACAGTTTTAGGTTTTCTGACACAGACCTCTGGCCGGTCAAACATTCGCGGAGTTCAGTTTGCTTAGTTTTTAGAGCGCAGCTCTTAGGCTCCCGTTTCAGGCTTGAGTGGCTTCGGCGTCGCCGTCGGAGTTGGCGTAACCGTGAGGTCACGTGACCCCGGTGAGGTCACGTGACCCCGGTGACGTAACGTGACCCCCGTGAGGTCACGAGGGTCATGTGACGTCGCGAGGGACAAGTGACCTCACGGCCCTTAGCAAAAAGAGGCCGTACTTAAAACGAAGTTCAAATATATTGAATACGAATATTCATTTTGCATTCATTCTGTATTATTTTGCCCAGATTCGAAATACGCGCGTAAGATATTCAAAATATATCATAAATAGTAATCAGAAAAGATTTTCGATATACCGAAAACATAATTCCTTCACCCTCAAGATGCCATTTGTGAACTAAAAACCGGCTACACACTTTTTTCAATTTTCTTTTATTTTGGATTTTGTTAGTAAATGATGTCCCTGTAGTATTTGAAGAAAGTACAAATACATCCCACAACTACACATTAGAAACGAAAACAAACACCATGACGCACTGAGCACCTGAATCACAGACCCATGGACTGCTCTTGAGCCTTATATAGCCTGTATTGCCACGCGCGCTGGCGAGCAAGCGTGTGCGTGGCCGAGTGGTTACCGGCCCTGACGGTCACGCAGAAGGTCTAGGTTCGATTACAGTTAACGGACTGCCCTTTTATTTATTCTTTCAACTTGGCCTTCTCGTAAGTTCGAGAAAATTCTCGTCTGATCGAGTTCGGAATGTTCTACGCACCGACAGTTCTACGCCGAACGATCCAGAAACCCACGAGGGTACATAAGGGATTCCGCAAGGCGAACGGAGTCAGTTTCGCCCCAGCGTTCGACTCTGCTCTTTCGCCGACTTCGACGCCCGCGACGCTCTGCTGTTTTCTTCTGTTTCCTTTTTATTTTTGGGCACAAGTTCGCCCCATTAAACGTTTAGTTTCTTCAGTTATTATCGCCTCATCACTTGTCATTCGTGACATTTTGGTGGAGATGCGGGGTAACGCTTTCTATGCCCGTGAAGCGTACACCTACAAAGACATCCCGGCCAAGTGAAGTGCTCAGCCCCGGAAGGCTACCCTTCGCAGAAAACACCGACACCCGATCAAGCCGCCGCAACCAAGGCCTGCCTCCGGAACTCGGACCCCTGCCACAGAAACCAAGGAAGAAGACCGCGACGATGACCACTCCACCCGTCGTTGTCCTACCCGTCGCTGCCCGTACGCCCACGCCCTTCCATGGTGAGCCTTATGGAGACATCGAAGACTGGCTACAGCAGTACGAGCAAGTGGCCCAGCACAACCAATGGACGGATGAACAGCGCCTGCAGAATCTTTACTTCGCACTCGATGGGACGGCCAGGCACTGGTTCGAGAATCGCGAGACTTCCTTGATCTCTTGGACCTCCTGCAAGGATGCGCTGAGACGAACATTCACCAACCAATATCGACGGGAAAGGGCCGAGGACCTTCTTCGAATAAGGACCCAGGGCACAAACGAGACTATCACCAGTTTCGTGGAGGATGTTCTGCGCCTGGTCGCTCGCGCCGACCCTCAAGCCACCGACGAAAAAAAGCTGCGGATCCTGATGCGAGGTGTGAATGATGACATCTTCGGTGGTCTTGTTCGCAACCCCCCATCCACCGTCGAAGATTTTGTCACGGAGGCCACGAATATGAAACGTGCCCTCCTCGCGAGAGCAAGCCACTACCATCGGCACTCGAGCGTGGCTGCTGCTTCTGCATCGGGCTACGACATCAGCCCTAGCATCCCCGTCCTTCGCGACATCATCCGCGACGTCGTAATGGAGGAGCTTAAGAAGCTTTTGCCGACTGTTGAGCGCCCGGCGTCAATCTCCATCGCCGAGGTCGTCCGGGAAGAAGTTCAGCAGGCGCTGCAGCCACAAGTTCTTGTCAGCGCGGCTCCCGAACCACCGACGCTTAGCTACGCCGCATCTACCCGACGACCGCCACCCCCGGCTCACCCATATACGGCGCCACCTCGACGTGAACCTCCAGCGCCGCAGTTTTCCCGACGCCACAAAGATCGGGCGCACGCCACCCAGAACAAGCAGCGCCACGAAAGACCGACGTGTGGAGGACGGCCGATCGACGCCCGTTATGCTATCACTGCGGTGAAGCCGGCCACATTTTCCGTCGATGCCCCTACAGAAAACTGAGGCTACGCGGGTTCCACCCGAATGAACCGCGCCCAAGGTACGACGAACGCCCTTGAGACATCGAGGAGTACCTCCGACGCTCGCCCTCCCCAGTGTCATCTCCCCGCCGTGAAGCCCCCTCCCCATAGCCACGACGTTCAGCGTCCCCAGCGCCACGACCCCGCCGAGAGAGCCTGTCTCCCCTGCGTACCTGAGAAAACTAAGTGCGACAATGCCTGGAGGTGACGTTGCCGAAAACGACGGAAGCAAACAGCCTCCAAGAACGCCGGAGCGCTCCCACTCTCCCGACGCCCCGCATCGCACCGACTCCCCTGCAACGGTGTCCAACAACATAAACGTTGTTATCGACGGCCACGACGCATCGGCACTCGTTAACACCGGAGCAGACTACTCAGTATTGAGTGGGAGGCTCTCTCGCCACCTTCGAAAAGTCACGACGCCGTGAGATGGACCGCAGATACGAACCGCCGGAGGACACCTCATCACGCCTGTCGGAGGGTGCAACGCTCGCGTCGAAATTCACGGCGAGACGTGTCCTGTAAAATTCGTCATTCTACAAGACTGTTCCAGAGACGTCATTCTTGGCATGGAGTTTCTGTGTGAATACGGCGCCGTCATCGACCTTGGAGAAAACAGATTGACGCTGCGGACACCTGTTCCGCCTTCAGAGAAACTCCAAACTGTGTCAGCCGCCGTCCGAGTCGCTGCCGACCACGTGAATTTGCCGCCGCGATCAAGTGTTGTCATAGCCATCGTGACCGATGCAGCTACCCGCGGCGAAGTTCTTCTGGAAGGTAACCTTCAATTGCTCCTGGGAAGAGGAATAGGCGTCGCGAGAGGAGTACCTGAACTCTATGATGGGCGCACTGTGGTCCTCGTGACGAATTTCCGACAAGAAACGCAACACCTCACTATAGGTGCAGCTGTGGGCCATGTCGAGGAACTCCGAAACTCCGCCGAAGTCGCCGCGATTGCAGAAGAATCATCGCCGCCTCAGCAAGACTTTACGTCGCCAGCGCAGCTCGACATTGACCCCAAGCTTCCGGGCCTAAAACGACAGCAGTTGAGTGACCTCCTCGCCGAATACAGCGACTGCTTTGCGACGTCGTCAAAGGTGCGCCAAACCACCGTTGCGAAGCATCGCATTGTTACCGAGGACGACGCGCTCCCTGTGCATCGATCGCCATACCGAGTCTCAGTAAAAGAAAGGGAGGTCATACAGGAGCAAGTGCAAGAAATGCTGAACGACGACATAGTCCAGCCTTCCAGCAGTCCATGGGCCTCTCCGGTCGTACTGGTTAAGAAGGACGGAACGCTTAGGTTTTGCGTGTACTACCGACAGCTGAACGCGGTGACGAAAAAAGACGTCTACCCACTCCCCCGCATAGACGACACGCTAGACCGGCTGCGCCACTCTCGATATTTTTCATCGATGGACCTGAAGAGCGGCTACTGGCAGATCGAAGTCTACGAACGGGAACGGGGAAAGACAGCTTTCGTCACGCCAGACGGACTGTACGAGCTCAAGGTGATGCCTTTTGGACTATGCACGGCGCTAGCAACATTCCAGCGTGTCATGGACACAGTACTGGCTGTGCTGAAAAGCAGAGCTGTCTCGTCTACCTTGACAACGTCGTAGTGTTTTCAAGCGACTTCGACGGGCACTTGCGACGACTCCGAGCTGTTCTCCAGGCCATACAGACCGCCGAGCTCACCCTTAAGCCATTGAAGTGTCGGTTCGCCTATGACGAACTGAAGTTCCTAGGACACGTGTTTAGCAATGATGGCGTTCGCCCAGACCCAGAGAAGACTCGCGCCGTCGCGGCATTTCCAGCGCCGAGAGACA